>JAEHOM010000017.1:0-79977 GCA_016433075.1 Hoplolaimus columbus | reverse complement strand
CCGTCAACCTTCTTTTTCACATTTCTGTCATATAAGTCAAAAAAGCCCCAATAATGCAAAGGCCGGCCCCAAGGGGCCGGCCTTTTACCTACCGAGCCTTACAGGCTAGGGAAGGCGAATTGCGACGCTTCATGGCTGGCCCGTTGCGGCCAACGCTGGGTGATTGCCTTGCGACGGGTATAGAAACGCACCCCGTCCGGCCCATAGGCATGCAAGTCGCCAAACAGCGAACGCTTCCAGCCACCAAAGCTGTGATACGCAACCGGCACCGGCAGCGGCACGTTCACCCCCACCATGCCGACTTCAATCTCATCACAGAACAGGCGCGCCGCTTCACCGTCACGGGTGAAGATACAAGTACCGTTGCCGTATTCATGATCGTTGATCAGCTGCATCGCCGCTTCCAGGCTATCCACCCGCACTACGCACAGCACCGGCCCAAAGATCTCTTCTTTATAGATACGCATCTCAGGGGTGACGCGGTCAAACAAGCTGCCACCGAGGAAAAAACCTTGCTCATGCCCTGCAACACTCAAGCCACGGCCGTCAACGACCAGCTCAGCCCCCGCCGACACACCGTCCTCTATATAGCCACTGACTTTATCTCGCGCCTGCCCCGTCACCAACGGGCCCATATCCAGCCCGCAAGAAGTGCCCGCACCAATCTTCAACGCCTTGACCTGAGGCGCCAGCTTGGCGATCAACGCATCCGCTACCTGGTCGCCCACGCACACAGCCACCGAGATCGCCATGCAACGCTCACCGCAGGAACCATAAGCCGCGCCCATCAGGGCACTCACAGCGTTATCCAGGTCTGCATCCGGCATCAGCACCGCGTGATTCTTCGCCCCACCCAGCGCCTGCACGCGCTTGCCGCGTTTGGTCGCTTCGGAATAGATGTACTCGGCAATCGGCGTCGAACCTACAAAGCTCAAGGCTTTGACTTCCGGCGCTTCGATCAATGCGTCCACCGCGCCCTTGTCGCCATGCACCACGCTGAGCACGCCTTTGGGCAATCCGGCTTCCTGCAACAGCTGCGCGATCAACAGCGTCGAACTCGGGTCGCGCTCTGAAGGTTTAAGGATGAAACAGTTACCGCAGACAATCGCCAGCGGGTACATCCACAACGGCACCATCGCCGGGAAGTTGAACGGGGTGATACCCGCCACTACGCCCAACGGCTGGAAGTCCGACCACGCATCAATGTTCGGCCCTACGTTGCGGCTGTATTCACCCTTGAGAATCTCCGGCGCCGAGCACGCGTACTCCACGTTCTCGATCCCACGCTTGAGTTCACCCGCGGCGTCTTCCAGGGTCTTGCCATGTTCTTCGCTGATCAACTGCGAGATCCGTGCTTCGTTCTGCTCCAGCAGTTGCTTGAAACGAAACATCACTTGGGCACGCTTGGCCGGCGGCGTATTGCGCCAAGCCGGAAACGCCGCCTTGGCTGAGTCAATCGCCTGTTGAATGGTTTCACGACTGGCCAAAGGCACCTGGTGAATCACCTGCCCGGTAGACGGGTTATAGACGTCGGCACTACGACCGCTGTCGTTGACCAGTTCACCGTTGATCAAATGCTGGATAAGGCTCATGCAGGGCTCCTGAAAAATTGTTCTATATAGAAGGAGAAATCAGTCGATCTTGTTCAGCACTTCGCCGACCGCGTCAAACAGACGGTCCAGGTCCTGCGGCTTGCTGTTGAAGGTTGGCCCGAACTGCAGGGTGTCGCCGCCAAAACGCACATAGAAACCGGCCTTCCACAACGCCATGCCGGCCTCGAATGGACGCACGATGGCATCTCCATCACGTGGGGAAATCTGAATCGCACCGGCCAGGCCGTAGTTGCGAATGTCGATCACATTCTTGCTGCCCTTCAAACCGTGCAGCGCATTCTCAAAGTGCGGCGCGACTTCGGCTACGCTCTGCACCAGGTTTTCTTTCTGCAACAGGTCCAATGCCGCCAAGCCCGCCGCGCAAGCTACCGGGTGCGCCGAGTAGGTGTAGCCGTGGGGGAATTCCACTGCGTATTCCGGCGTCGCCTGGTTCATGAAGGTCTGGTAGATCTCGCTGCTGGCAATCACCGCGCCCATCGGAATCGCGCCGTTGGTGACTTGCTTGGCAATGCACATCAGGTCCGGGGTCACGCCGAAGCTGTCGGCACCGAACATCGAGCCGGTGCGGCCAAAGCCCGTGATCACTTCGTCGAACACCAACAGGATATTGTGCTGGTCGCAAATTTCGCGCAGACGCTTGAGATACCCCTGCGGTGGCACCAATACCCCAGCGGAACCGGCCATAGGCTCGACAAATACGGCCGCAATGTTCGACGCGTCATGCAGCTCGATCAGCTTGAGCAACTCATCGGCCAAGGCAATACCGCCCTGCTCCGGCATGCCCCGGGAGAAAGCGTTGCTGGCCAGCAAGGTGTGAGGCAGATGGTCAACATCCATCATCGCCTGGCCAAACAGCTTACGGTTACCGTTCACACCGCCCAGGCTGGTACCGGCAATGTTCACGCCGTGGTAACCACGGGCGCGACCAATCATCTTGGTCTTCGTGGCCTGACCTTTCAGGCGCCAGTAGGCCCGCACCATCTTCACCGCCGTATCGGCACATTCAGAGCCCGAATCGGTGAAGAACACATGATTCAGGTTGCCTGGGGTCAGCTCGGTGATTTTTTCCGCCAACTGGAAGGACAACGGATGACCGTACTGGAAGCCTGGAGAGTAGTCCAAGGTGCCCAATTGCTTGGCGACCGCTTCCTGGATTTCCTTGCGCGTATGCCCGGCGCCACAGGTCCAAAGGCCCGACAACGAATCATAGACCTTGCGCCCCTTGTCATCGGTCAACCAGCTACCTTCGGCGGCCACGATCAGGCGTGGATCGCGCTGGAAGTTGCGGTTGGCGGTGTAAGGCATCCAGTGCGCATCCAGCTTCAATTGGCTGGCCAGGGACGATGGGGCGTTTTCGGGCATGTTCATCAGCAAAACCTCGCAGGGCAAAAGGCAGCGTCGGGATTGAAAAAGCGTTGTTGCAGCTAAATTGCCACGGGGATAAAGTCGGTGAAATCCAACTCTTCTAACCTTCAGTCAGGACTTCACTAAACTATGAGCAGCCGTCGTCCCGACCCTTTGGCCCAAGTCAGTGACTTCGATATTCGCCTGCTGCGCATCTTTCGCAGCGTAGTGGAGTGCGGCGGCTTCTCGGCAGCGGAAACCGTTCTCGGCATCGGGCGCTCGGCCATCAGCCAGCAGATGAGCGACCTTGAGCAACGACTCGGGCTACGACTCTGCCAACGCGGCCGCGCCGGTTTTTCCCTGACGGAAGAAGGCCGCGAGGTCTATCAATCTGCCCTGCAACTGCTGAGTGCCCTGGAAAGTTTTCGCACCGAGGTCAACGGCCTGCACCAACATTTGCGCGGCGAGTTGATCATTGGCCTCACCGATAACCTTGTCACTCTGCCCCATATGCGCATCACCCACGCATTGGCGCAGTTGAAAGAACGCGGCCCGGACGTGCAGATCCAGATCCGCATGATCGCCCCCAATGAAGTGGAGCAAGGCGTACTCGACGGTCGCCTGCACGTCGGTGTGGTGCCCCAGGCCAGCGCACTGTCGGGCCTGGAATACCAGCCGTTGTACAGCGAACGTTCCTTGCTCTATTGCGCGGTCGGCCACCCGCTGTTTTACGCCGACAACAAGCAACTCGACGACGAGCGCGTCGACAGCCAGGACGCCATCGCCCCCACCTTCCGCTTACCCGCGGAAATCCAGGCCCATTACCAGGCGCTCAACTGCACCGCCAGTGCCTCAGACCGTGAAGGCATGGCGTTCCTGATTCTCACCGGGCGTTATATCGGCTACTTGCCCGATCACTACGCCAGCCTATGGGTACAACAAGGCCGACTGCGTGCGCTGAAACCGGCTACACGTTTTTACGATTTGAGCCTGGCATCGGTCACGCGCAAGGGCCGTCGCCCTCATTTGGTGCTGGAAAGTTTCCTGGAAAGCCTGGCCGCCACCCGCTGATTCGGGCGTCGCACAAAAAGCTGAGCACTTGGACAGCTTTTTGCAAGGACTCAAGGACCTTGAACCGTCCGCCTTGAGTTGACCCGCCATGCCCCCAGAATCCTCCAGCCCCAGCGACCTCATCTACGGCCTCAACGACCGGCCGAAACCACTGCCGGCTCTGCTCGCGGCGCTGCAACATGTGCTGGCGGCGTTCGTCGGCATTATCACGCCGCCTCTGATTATTGGCTCCACCCTCGGCCTCACCGCCCACTTGCCCTACCTGATCAGTATGGCGTTGATGGTTTCCGGCGTAGGCACCTTCATCCAGGCACGCAGGCCGTTTGGTATCGGTGCCGGCATGATCTGCCTGCAAGGCACCAGCTTTGCGTTTCTCGGCGCGGTGTTGTCTGCAGGCTTTCTGGTGAAACAACGCGGCGGCAGCCCGGAAGACATTCTGGCGATGATTTTCGGCGTGTGCTTCTTCGGCGCGGCGGTACAGATTGTATTGAGCCGCTTTATCGGCCAGCTGCGCCGCGTGATCACACCGCTGGTGACCGGCATTGTGATTACGCTGATCGGCATCAGCCTGATCAAAGTGGGTATCACCGACCTCGGCGGCGGTTTCAATGCACCGGACTTCGGCGCCCCCGCCAACTTGGCGCTGGGCCTGTTCGTGGTTTTGACGATCATCCTGCTCAACCGCTCGAACACTCCCTGGGTGCGCCTGTCGGCCATCATCATCGGCCTGGCCCTGGGCAGCCTCGCGGCGTGGTTCAGCGGTAAACTTGTTCCCCAGGCTTTGCCTGACCTGCCATTGGTCAGCCTGCCTACACCATTCCGCTTTGGTTTCAACTTCGACTGGAGCGCCTTCCTGCCGATTGCGCTGATTTATCTGATCAGCAGCATCGAAACCGTCGGCGATCTCACCGCCAATTGCATGATTGCCCGCCAGCCCATCAGCGGCCCTTCTTATATCAGCCGGCTCAAGGGCGGCGTCCTCGGCGATGGGGTGAGTTGCATGATCGCCGCAACCTTCAGCGCCTTCCCCAACACCACGTTTGCGCAGAACAATGGCGTGATCCAACTCACCGGCGTGGCCAGTCGCTACGTCGGTTTGTACATCGGTGTGTTGTTGTTCTGTCTGGGCCTGTTTCCGCTGATCGGCGCCGTGCTGCAGCAAATCCCCAAGCCAGTGCTGGGCGGCGCGACCCTGGTGATGTTCGGCAGTGTGGCCGCAGCCGGCGTGCGCATTCTCGCCCAGGCACCGCTGGATCGACGCAGCATGCTGATTATCGCCACCTCGTTCGGTGTTGGCCTGGGTATCGCCGCGCAACCTAACCTGCTGCACCTGATGCCGACACTGGTGCAGAACCTGTTCGACTCCGCCATCACCAGCGGCGGTATCACCGCCATCCTCCTGTGCCTGTTACTGCCGGAGGCCAAGGCAAGTACCACCGCCGCAAACCACACCCCGGAACGCGACAGCCTGGAACCGCTTTGACGGTTTTATTGCATCAGGACTTGTCTGAGGCTTGAGGGTGGGTTATCTGTGCACACGTCGTCTCTATCGATCAGCACGGAAACCTCCATGAGCCTCGAAGTTCCTGCCCACAGCAACCACGGCGGTAAACCCGCCAGCCGCATTCGGCAAAAGAATGAACAAGCGATTCTCCAGGCTGCTGAAGATGAATTCGCGCGCCATGGCTACAAAGGCACCAGCATGAACACCATCGCTGCCAGCGCCGGGCTGCCCAAGGCCAACTTGCACTATTACTTCACCAACAAGCTGGGCCTGTACATCGCAGTGCTGAGCAACATCCTCGAACTCTGGGACAGCACCTTCAACGCGCTGACCGCCGAGGATGACCCAGCCGTGGCGCTCGCTCGTTACATCCGCACCAAGATGGAATTCTCGCGCCGCCAACCCCAAGCCTCGCGGATCTTCGCCATGGAGATCATCAGCGGTGGCGAATGCCTCACGGAATATTTCGGCCAGGACTATCGGGCCTGGTTCAGTGGCCGTGCCGCAGTGTTCCAGGCGTGGATCGACGCCGGCAAAATGGACCCCGTCGACCCCGTGCATCTGATCTTCCTGCTGTGGGGCAGCACCCAGCACTACGCTGACTTCGCCACCCAGATCTGCCGCGTCACCGGTCGCACCAAGCTGACCAAGCAGGACATGCAAGATGCCGGCACCAACCTGATCCATATCATTCTCAAAGGCTGCGGCATCAAGCCAGCCCTATAAACGAAGCGATTTATGTCTTTTACGCTCACCGGTTTTTGCGAGTTTCGTGAAGAAATACGCAAGAGCCGCTTTATCACCTTGGCGGCGCCGATTACCAGCCCGCAGGACGCCCAAGCGTTTTTCGAGCAACACAGCGACCTGAACGCCACGCACAACTGCTGGGCCTGGAAGCTGGGCGATCAATACCGCAGCAGCGATGACGGCGAACCCGGTGGCACCGCCGGGCGCCCGATCCTTGCGGCCATCGAGGCCCAGGGCTTTGATCAGGTGGCCGTATTGGTGATCCGCTGGTACGGCGGCATTCAACTGGGCACTGGTGGCTTGGCCCGTGCCTATGGCGGCGGGGCCAATAAATGCCTGCAAAATGCCGAGCGCATCGAGCTGATCAGCCGCATACCTCTGAGCTGCGCCTGTGGCTTCTCCGAGCTGAACCTGGTGAAGCTGCGCGTCGCTGAACTCGGCGGGATTGTGGTGGAAGAAACCTTCACCGCCAACGGTGTAGAGCTGCAACTCGCCCTGGGGGAGGCGCACATCGACACCCTGCAAACCCAGCTCGCCGACCTGAGCCGTGGGCGCATCCTGCTCGAACGCTGAAACTGCTACTGTTATGCGCTGAACTCCCTGAACCGCGATTTCAAAGGAAGCCTTTCATGTCTACGCCAAAAACCGCACTGATCATCGGCGCCTCGCGCGGGCTGGGCCTTGGCCTGGTCAAGCAACTGCTCCAGGACGGCTGGGACGTGACCGCCACCGTGCGCGATCCGAACAAGGCTGATGCCCTGAAAGCCGTGGGGCCGGTGCAGATCGAGAAGTTGGATATGGACGACCAGCAAGCCGTGATCGCCCTGGCCCAACGCCTGAAAGACCGCACCTTCGACCTGCTGTTCGTCAACGCCGGCGTCAAGGGCCCGGCCAACCAGGAGCCCGGCCACGCGACCCTGGCGGAAGTCGGCCAGTTGTTCTTCACCAACGCCGTGGCGCCAATCAACCTGGCCCAGCGCTTTGTCGGGCAGATCCGCAAAGACACCGGCGTGCTGGCCTTCATGAGTTCGGTACTGGGCAGCGTGACCATTCCCGACGGCTCGGACCTGGCGCTGTACAAGGCCAGCAAGGCCGCCCTCAATTCGATGACCAATAGCTTTATCACGCAACTGGGCGAGCCCAAGCCGACGGTGCTGTCGCTGCATCCAGGTTGGGTGAAGACCGACATGGGCGGCGAAAATGCCCACATCGACGTCGAGACCAGCGTGCGCGGCCTGGTGGACCAGGTAAATGCCTACACCGGCAAAGGCGGCCATCACTTCGTCGACTACAAGGGCGACACCATCACCTGGTAACCACCCTCAACTGTAGGAGCGAGCTTGCTCGCGAAGAACGCCCAAGCACTGCGTTAAACCAGACTGCCCGCGTCATCATTGATGATTTTCGCGAGCAAGCTCGCTCCCACAGAGGTAAACTGCCCACCTCGCCCTCCCCGGCGACCCTGGATCAGCAGACAGGGCAACACTGAGCTGGCAAACCTGAACCCATCATTCAGAGGAGCCGGCCAATGCCTGCGACCCGTATCTGGTTAAAAAACCCCCTCGCGATTTTCACTGCCAATGGCCTCGATGCCCGTGGCGGCCTGGTGCTGCAAGACGGTGTCATCACCGAAGTGCTGGCCCAAGGGCAAGCGCCTGCACAACCCTGCGCACAAGTGTTCGATGCCCGCGAGCATGTGGTGCTGCCTGGACTGATCAATACCCACCACCACTTCTATCAAACCCTGACCCGCGCCTGGGGCCCAGTGGTCAACCAGCCGCTGTTTCCCTGGCTGAAAACCCTGTACCCGGTATGGGCGCGGCTCACCCCGGAAAAACTCGCCCTGGCCAGCAAAGTCGCCCTGGCCGAATTGCTGCTCTCGGGCTGCACCACGGCGGCCGATCACCACTACCTGTTCCCCGATGGTTTGGAAAACGCCATTGATGTGCAGGTAGGCAGCGTGCGTGAACTGGGGATGCGCGCCATGCTCACCCGCGGTTCCATGAGCCTGGGCGAAGCCGATGGCGGCCTGCCGCCGCAGCAAACGGTGCAGCAAGGCCAGGTGATTCTCGAAGACAGCCAGCGCCTGATCCGCGAATATCACCAGCGCGGTGACGGTGCGCAGATCCAGATCGCCCTGGCGCCGTGCTCGCCGTTTTCCGTCACCCCCGAAATCATGCAAGCCAGCGCCGAGCTGGCCAACCAGCTGGACGTGCGCCTGCACACCCATTTGGCGGAAACTCTGGATGAGGAAGATTTCTGCCTGCAACGCTTCGGGCTGCGTACCGTTGATTACCTCGACAGCGTCGGCTGGCTCGGCCCGCGCACCTGGCTGGCCCACGGCATTCACTTCAACCCGGACGAAATCGAGCGCCTGGGCGCAGCCGGCACCGGCATCTGCCATTGCCCAAGCTCGAATATGCGCCTGGCCTCCGGCATCTGCCCCACCCTGGACCTGCTTGCCGCCGGCGCCCCGATCGGCTTGGGCGTGGACGGCTCGGCCTCCAACGACGCTTCGAACATGATCCTTGAAGCCCGCCAGGCCCTGTACATCCAGCGCCTGCGCTACGGCGCGGAAAAGATCACCCCCGAAAGCGTATTGGGCTGGGCCACCAAGGGCTCGGCGCAGTTGCTGGGGCGCACAGACATTGGCGAGTTGGCCGTCGGCAAGCAGGCGGACCTGGCACTGTTCAAGCTCGATGAGCTGCGCTTCTCCGGCAGCCATGACCCCATTTCCGCACTGCTGCTGTGCGGTGCGGACCGTGCAGACCGGGTGATGATCGCGGGTCAATGGCGGGTGATCGATGGTCAAGTCGAAGGCCTGGACCTCAAGGGCTTGATCGCCGATCACAGCCAGGCCGCGCGGCAGTTGATCGCGGGCACCTAAGCCAGGCACCAATCAAAATGTGGGAGCGGGCTTCTGTGGCGAGGGAGCTTGCTCCCGCTGGGGTGCGTAGCGCCCCCAAAAACCGGCTCCCACATTGGGTCTGCGGCGCCTTTCAAATCGGGTTACAGCCCCAACAGCGACAGCATGATAAAGGTCGCAAACAACACAAAATGCGTCATCCCTTCTATCGCATTGGTTTCACCATCGTTGAGGTTGATCGCGCTGACGATCAGCGTGATAAACACCATCACCGTTTGCACCGGCGTCATCGCCATCTGGAACGGCTGCCCGGTGTAGAGCGCCATGGCTTCCATCACCGGCACCGTCAGGATCACCGTGGACAACGAAGCCCCCAGCGCGATGTTGACCACCGATTGCATGCGGTTGGCCAACGCGGCGCGCAATGCCGTGAGGATTTCCGGAGCGGCCGAGATAGCCGCCACCACAATCGCGGTAATCACTGGTGGTGCGCCTGTGCCTTCCAGGCCCAGGTCGAGGGTCTTGGACATCACCTCGGCCAGCGCGCCAATCACGATCACCCCAAACACCAGGGTCGCAATGGAAAACGTCAGGCTGACAGACGGCGCGTGCTCGTCTTCCGGCTGTTTCTTACGGCGTTTCTCCGGGTAGCTGTAGCTGAAGAAATAACTGTGCGGCCCCACCTGCATGCGCAGGAACAAGGTGTAAAGCACCACCATCGCGCCAATGGTGAAAGCCGAGTAAATTTTCCAGTCCGCTTCGGGGATAAATTCCGGTACCACCATCGACACCCCCATGGCGGTAAGAATCATCACACTGTAGGTGCGCGCCGAGTCATCGTTGTAGGACTGTTCGCCATGCTTGATGCCGCCCATCAGCGCGGCCAGGCCGAGGATACCGTTGATATCGAGCATCACCGCTGAGTAGATGGTGTCGCGCACCAGGGTGGGCGATGGCTCGTTACTCATCATGATCGCCAGGATCACCACTTCCACCAATACCGCGGCGAGGGTCAGGATCATGGTGCCGTAGGGGTCGCCGACTTTTTCCGCCAACTGTTCGGCGTGATGGGCCACGCGCATCGACGCCATCACGATAAACGCGATCAGCGCAAAGCCGGCCAGCAACGCAACCAGTTGGCCGCTGTGGAGCATCCAGTGCTCCAGCGGGTAGGCGGCGATGGCGGCAATCAGCGCCAGCAGCATGAATTTTTCTTGCTTGAGGGATGTGAGCATTCCGGGCCTTTTCGTACAGCGAATCAGTCATTGATGGGGTACAGACTGCGCCGAGCCGCTAACGTTTCGTTACACCTTAGTTCAGGCCGCCCTTGCGTGAGTGACGGAAATACTCTCCTGCTGGTCAGGTTTTGCCGATTATTTCAGCCATGGCCTGTAGAATGCCGCCATTGCACCTGATGAGATTTTAAAAATGTACGATTGGCTCAACGCCCTGCCCAAGGCTGAATTGCACCTGCACCTGGAAGGCTCGCTGGAGCCTGAGTTGCTGTTCGCCCTGGCCGCGCGCAACAAGATTGCGCTGCCATGGAACGACGTCGAAACCCTGCGCAAAGCCTACGCCTTCAACAACCTGCAAGAGTTTCTCGACCTGTATTACAAGGGCGCCGATGTGCTGCGCACGTCCCAGGACTTCTACGACCTGACCTGGGCTTACCTGCTGCGCTGCAAAGCCCAGAACGTGATCCACACCGAACCCTTCTTCGACCCGCAAACCCACACCGACCGTGGCGTGCCGTTCGAAGTGGTGCTCAACGGCATCGCCGCTGCGCTTAAAGACGGCGAGCAGCAACTGGGCATCACCAGCGGTTTGATCCTCAGCTTCCTGCGCCACCTGAGCGAAGACGAAGCGCAGAAAACCCTCGACCAGGCGCTGCCGTTCCGTGACGCGTTCGTGGCCGTCGGCCTGGACAGCTCGGAAATGGGCCACCCACCGAGCAAGTTTCAGCGCGTGTTCGACCGTGCCCGTCACGAAGGCTTCCTGACCGTGGCCCACGCCGGTGAAGAAGGCCCGCCCGAGTACATCTGGGAAGCCATCGACCTGCTGAAAATCCAGCGCATCGACCACGGCGTGCGAGCCATTGAAGATGAACGCCTGATGCAGCGCATCATCGACGAACAGATCCCGCTGACGGTATGCCCGCTGTCCAACACCAAGCTCTGCGTGTTCGACGACATGGCCCAGCACAACATCCTCGACATGCTCGAGCGTGGTGTAAAAGTCACCGTGAACTCGGACGACCCTGCCTACTTCGGCGGTTATGTCACCGAGAACTTCCACGCGCTGCACACCTCCCTGGGCATGACCCAGGACCAGGCCAAACGCCTGGCGCAGAACAGCCTGGATGCGCGGCTCGTGAAACCGTAACTGAATAGACTTGGACTCAACCTGTGGGAGCTGGCTTGCCTGCGATAGCGGTGTATCAGCCAGCCTCTTATTGCCTGACCTACCGCTATCGCGGGCAAGCCCGGCTCCCACATGGCCCCATCAGCTTCAAGCCTGGGTGAGTTCTTCCAGGGTCTTGCCCTTGGTCTCCATCCCGAACAGCCACACCACCAGCGCCGCCACCGCAAAGCACAGCGCGCCCAAGGCAAATACACCGCCCTGCCCGGTTATCGGGAACACCAACCCGGTCACCAACGGCCCCAGCAACGAACCAACCCGCCCAATCGCCGACGCAAACCCCGAGCCGGTTGCACGTGCCGAGGTGGGATACAACTCCGGCGTGTAGGTGTACAGCACCGCCCACATGCCAAACAGGAAGAACTGCATCAACAACCCCGAGGTGATCAGCAGGCCCACGTTGCCGCCAAACACTGCGCTCTGCCCATACAGAAACGCCATCACCCCGCCGCCCAGCAGGGTCACCACGCACACAGGCTTGCGTCCCCAGCGCTCCACCAACCACGCGGCCATCAAAAAACCTGGGATTCCGCCCAGGGAAATGATCACCGTGTAATACACCGACTGAGTCACGGCAAAACCCGATTGCTGCAACAACGCACTCAACCACGACGTCAGCCCGTAGAACCCAAGCAGGGCGAAGAACCACACACTCCAGATCATCATCGTGCGTTGGCGGTACTGCGCCGACCACAGCTGCTGGAACGCGGAGAAAAACGTCCCCGGCGCACTCTCGATCCGTGGCAGGGCAATCGGCTCCGGCAAGTCGGCGCCGCCCAGGGAATCGCGCACCTTCTGCTCGATGCCAAGCAAGACCTTGTCCGCCGCCTCATGGCGCCCAGCCTGTTCCAGCCAACGCGGCGACTCCGGGATAAAGAAACGGATGGCCAGCACGAACACCGCCGGTACCGCCAGCACCAGGAAGATGTCGCGCCAGCCAATCACCGGCAACAAGAAGTAAGACAATACGCCCGCAGCCACAAAGCCCAACGGCCAGAAACCATCCATCAAGGCGATATAGCGCCCGCGTCTTTTGGCGGGGATCAGCTCCGACAGCATCGACTGGGCAATGGGAAACTCCATGCCCATGCCAATGCCCAGCAGGATCCGAAACAACGTCAGCGTCTCCACCGTCTGGGCCGTGGAACACAAGTAGCTCGCCAACCCCCAGAGGACGATGCTCCACTGAAACACCGGTTTGCGACCGAATCGATCAGCAAGCATCCCGGACAGCGAAGCGCCCACCACCATGCCGAAAAAACTCGAACTGGCCAGCAACCCGGCCTGGGCCGTGCTCAGGCCAAACTCGGTTTTGATCGAGCCCAACAGGAAGGTCATCATCGCCAGGTCCATGGAGTCAAAGAAAAACGCCAGGGCGATGATGATGAAAATGATTCGGTGGTAACCGCTGATGGGCAACCGTTCCAGGCGTTCCGCCGCGCTATAACCCTGCCTACCCATGCCACACCCCTCGTATGAAAAATCCCCCTTGCGAGTGTGCGGCATCGTTTGCGCCGGCTATTGCTGGATGCGACCTGACGACAGCTGAGAACGACGCCAGCGCCTGTAGGAGCGAGCTCGCTCGCGAAGATCGTCAACGATAACGCGGGGTTTCTGGATAAAACGCGGCGCACTCGAGTTTTTCGCGAGCAAGCTCGCTCCTACAGTTTGGCGATGCGGGCTATGTGCTCAAGTCCCACATCAGTAACAGACAAGGCCCGTGACTCGTTGATCACGCTGATCCAGTTCGCCTGCAGAAACAGTTGCATCAAGCCCGCCCCCAACGCACCGCCCAGGTGGGGTTGTTGCTGGCTCCAGTCGAAACAGTCGCAGGCCAGCGGCGATGCCAATGCCTGGGTAAAAATGCCCAACTGCGCCAACGCCTGCACGCCATTGGGCGTCACCTCTGTACGCGGCTCATGGCGCTCGATCCACCCGGCCTCAAGCATCCGTTGATACAACTGCGCCGCCAGCTCGCCGCCGAGGTGGCCATGGCACCAGCGGGCACGGCGCAGCAATGGCGGTGCGCGCAGCGCCGCTGGCAAAACATCAGGTGTGCTGCGGGCCGCGCTGGCCATAGTGGTGCTGGCCAGCGCTTCAATGGCGGCACTGACATCGGCCGCCGCTACACGAAACAGGCGCTGGCCCCGCCGCGCCTCGATCCGCAACAGGCCGCTGCCGGACAGCCGCGCCAAATGTGCATTGGCTGACGCCGGCGACAGCCCGGCCAGCGTCGCCAGCTCTTCGGAAGTCTTCGCCGAACCGTCCATCAAGGCCCAGAGCATGGCCGTGCGTTTAGGCTCGGCGAGCAAGCTGGCGATCTGACTGATGCAAGGTGCTGCTCCCATGTATTCACTCCCTGTTAAACCATTTTTCTGCTGCGGTTGACGCCCAAGTATAGGTGCGCAGGCAGTAGGTTCCCCGGTGTCTGACGGTGCAAATCAGGACAAGATATGAGTGAAACTTCCGAGCGTGGCGCAGGCTATTGACGAGAAGCCATTCGTCCCGGTCGCTGGGCCGTCAATGTCGCACAACGGGACACGAGCATGTCCCGCAGCAGATTGATGGGTTTACTCAATTGCGCACGGTGGGCGCACAGCAGGTTGAGCGGGGTGCGCTCACCCTGCAGTTCCGGCAGGATCAGACGCAAGCGCCCGGCCAGCACATCGGTGCTCACATCCAGCCAGGACTTGTAGGCGATGCCCATGCCCGCCACCGCCCAGCGGCGCACCACATCGGCGTCATCGCTGAAGCGATCGCCGCTGACCGTCAGGCCCACATGGCGCTTGCCATCGTAAAAACCCCAGTGGTCGTGGACGCGGCTGCCGAGCATGTACAGCAGGCAATTGTGCTGGGCCAATTGCTCCAGATGGCGCGGCTCGCCATGCCGGGCGAGGTAACTGGGGGCGGCGCAGAGTACGCGAATATTGTCCGGAGCAATGGGCAGCGCAATCAGGCTGGAGTCTTCGGGTTCGCCGTAACGCAGGGCAATGTCCACGGGCTGGCGGAACAGGTCGGCGATGCGATCACCGAGCAACAGGCGCACGTTCAGTTGCGGATGCTCCTGCTGGAACGCATCCAGCCACGGCAACAGTTGGTTGCGGCCGAAATCCGAGGGTGCCGACAATTGCAGCACACCACTGACATGATCCTGGCCACTGGCCAATAGGCGCCGCCCTTCATCCAGCGCGCTCAGTGACGCCCGCGCGTACGCAAGGAAGCCCTCGCCTTCGGCTGTCAGGCGCAGGCTGCGGGTGGAGCGCGCCAGCAAGCGCGTACCCAGTTGCTGTTCGATACGCTTGAGCGCGGCACTGGCCACCGCCGGTGACAGGTCCATGACCCGCGCCGCAGCCGACAGGCTACCCAAGTCGGCGGCCCGCACAAACAACTGCAAATCATCAAAACGCAGCATGCATTTCCGTTCATTATCAATATTTGGTTGAAACAGCCTGCTGTTTTAGCCGCTTTTATCGGCGTGGGAAATAGCCAATCATCTGCCCATCCCGTTAGCCCGTGCCCGGAGTCGACTATGTCCACCGCTTTTAATGTCATCGCCACGCTGATCGCCAAACCCGGCCAGCACGCCACCCTGGAAACCCTGCTGCGCGGCCTGCTGGAACCGACCCGCCTGGAAGCCGGTTGCGAGCAGTACGACCTGCACCAGGACCTGCAGCACCCCGAGACTTTCTACATGCTCGAGCGCTGGAGCGACGACGCTGCACTGGCCGACCACGACCAGAGCGCGCATATCCAGAGCTTTCGCGCCAAGGCCGCCGATGTGATCGAACACTTCGAACTCAAGCGCCTGAAATTTCTCGCCTGATCCCGCCTTTTTGTAGGAGCGAGCTTGTTCGCGAAAACCCAAGGACGGCGCGCGAAACCAGAAACACCGCGTCATCGTTAACGATCTTCGCGAGCAAGCTCGCTCCTACCTTGACCGTATTCACTTGGAGTCATCATGAAAGCCATTGCCTACTACGCCTCACTGCCGATCAACGATCCAGAATCCCTGCAAGACATCGAACTACCAGCCCCCGTGGCCGGCCCCCGTGACCTGTTGGTGGAAGTCAAAGCCATCTCGGTCAACCCGGTGGACACCAAGGTGCGCCAGAACGTCGCCCCGGAAAATGGCGCCGCCAAGGTGCTGGGTTGGGACGTGGCGGGTGTGGTCAAGGCGGTCGGCAGTGACGTGACGTTGTTCAAGGCCGGCGACAAGGTGTACTACGCCGGTTCCCTGGTACGCCCAGGCGGCAACAGCGAATTGCACACAGTTGATGAGCGCATCGTCGGCCATATGCCCCAAAGCCTGGGGTTTGCCGAAGCGGCCGCATTGCCATTGACCGCTATCACTGCGTGGGAGCTGTTGTTCGAACGTTTGCAGGTCGCTGAAGGCAAAGACGATCAAGGCCAGAGTCTGCTGATCGTCGGCGCTGCCGGTGGTGTGGGGTCGATCCTGACTCAGTTGGCCAACCAGCTCACCGCGTTGAAGGTCATCGGCACCGCCTCGCGCCCCGAGACTCACGCATGGGCCAAGGCCCTGGGAGCACACGTGGTGATCGACCACAGCCAGCCGCTGAGCGAAGTGTTGAAACAGGCCGGGCACGGGCAAGTGACCCACGTCGCCAGCCTGACCCAGACCGAGCAACACTTGGACCAACTGGTCGAAGCACTGCAACCCCAAGGCAAGCTGGCGTTGATCGACGATCCCAAGGCCCTCGATGTGAGCAAGCTCAAGCGCAAGAGCCTGTCGCTGCACTGGGAGTTCATGTACACCCGTTCGATGTTCGAAACGCCAGACATGATCGAGCAGCACAACCTGCTCAATCGCGTAGCCGAACTGATCGACGCCGGCACCCTGAAAACCACGGTGGGCGAGCACTTCGGCGTGATCAATGCGGCGAACCTGCGCCGCGCCCACGCTCTACTGGAAAGCGGCAAGGCCAAGGGCAAGATCGTGCTGGAAGGGTTCTGAAAAAACGGCTGTCAGTGTCGTCTGTTATCCACGTAGGTAACGGACGACACCATTAGTCCGAGAGTTGATCCTTGTCATATTTATGCGCCCGTTCAGGTTTATATTGGCCGCCTTTGCCACGATTCTTTTACGTGAGGAAGTCAGCAATGAAAATCCTGATAAAAGCGTTAGCAAAATCCCCAGGCAGCCAATGGCAAGTTCGTCTCGACGGCGAGGCCATCACCTTTCGCAGTGAAGCCGAGGCCCGCGCCTTCGCCGACACGCTGCAGGCCCGGATCCAGGCGCCCCATCGCTTCCCTCTCAACCAGCAACGTTCCGCTGGCTAAACCGAACTTCAGACCTGCGCCTGTACGGCCCTTGCCCGTTGCAGGCGCTGGGTCGCCATGGCAATGGTCACCGCCAGCACCCCGCAGAGGCTGATGACCATGGCCATCGGCATCGCCGTGCCGTCGTGCAACACACCGACCAACGACGCCGCCCCTGCAGCCACACCGAACTGAATGCAACCGAGCAACGCCGATGCGCTGCCGGCCCGAGCCCCCTGCCCGCTCATGGCACAGGCCGAGGTATTCGGCAAAATGCAGCCCAGACTGGCGATACAGATAAACAGCGGCACCAATAACGGCCATAGTGCCTCAGTGCGCAACGCGGCAATTCCCAACAGCGTCAACGCCGCCGCCACGTACACCCACACGGTACGCGACAACAAAAACGCCGGGCCGCGCTTGGCGAGCAATCTTGCGTTCAGTTGCGCCACCAGGATAAAGCCCGCGGCGTTGGAGCCAAACAACCAGCCGTAATGCTCGGCCGGTACGCCATAGAGCTTGATAAACACGAAGGGGGAACCGGCGATGTAGGCAAACATCCCGGCAATCGAGATGCCGCCGGTCAAGGCATAGCCAAGGTACACCCGGTCTGACAGTAGCGAGCCGTAGCGGCGCAACGAGCCCGACAACGGCTGGCGCGGCTGATTGGCCGGGAAGGTTTCCGGCAACCCGACCGCCACGGCGATGGCCGCCATCACGCTGAACAACGACAACGCCAGGAAAATCGACTGCCAGCCCCACACGCCGACCATCAGGCCACCGGCCAACGGCGCCAGGATCGGGGCCAGGCCGGTCACCAGCATCAGTTGCGAATACACCTTGGCCGAACCCACGGCATCGCATTTGTCACTGACCACCGCCCGGGAAATCACCATGCCCGCACACCCGCCAAGGGCCTGCACGAAGCGTGCACCGATCAGCCATTCCAGGGACGGCGCATACGCACAAGCGAAAGACGCGAGGGTAAACAGGGTGACGCCGCTGAGCAGCGGCACGCGCCGGCCAAAGCGGTCGGCCAGCGGCCCGTAGATCAATTGGCCAATAGCCAGGCCCGCGAAATACACCGCCAGGGTCAGCTGGATATGTTTTTCGTCAGTGGCGAAGGCTGAGGCCATTGCCGGAAAGCCCGGCAGGTAAAAGTCGATCGCCAACGGCGCGAAGGCGCTCAAGGCGCCCAGAATCAGGATTATGCGAAGGTTCATCAGACACCCAAGTGAGTCGGCAGCTCAACAGTCTAGCCGCGCTTGGGTGCCATGAACATTACGTTAGGTGGCTAACGATCAGAAAATCACGCCAACTTGACGCTGTAGCCTTCCTCGGCAATCAGGTCGATCACTTGGTCAGAGGACAGACTGCTTGCCACCCGCACTTCTTTAGCCTTCAAGTCGACCTCCACACTTGCTGCCGAATCCTTGCTCTGTACCGCCTGGGTCACCGCTTTAACGCAATGGCCGCAGGTCATTCCTTCAACGCTGAATATTTGCATGACATGACTCCTTTGATGAGGTTGAGCCCAGTGTCGAGCTTGCCATGATGGCAAGGTCAAGTTCTCAGTATTTCTGCCGGGCTGGTATTCGGCGGCGGCGTCGTCCAAGCTTCAACCTCCCTAGCTGTGAACCATGGAGCATTCGCCATGCGCTGGTCGTTTTTTGCCCTTGCCGGCCTGATGAGCTTGCCTGCCGCTGCGCCCCAGGCCCTGGCAGCTGAAGATTATGCGGTGCTGATTATTTCCCGCGAACGCCTGGAAGTGCCGACCCACTGCGAGATCGGCCTGTATATCCAGGACCAACTGGCCGGGCGTCTGTTCCAGGAACAGGCCACCTCCTTCAACCTTCCGCCCGGCGATGTGTCGCTGCGCCTGAAAGTGTTGCCGAGTCAGGCCCCCGGCTGTCTGCCAGGCATGCTCGCGCCTCCCGCGCAGAACATCACCTTGAAAGCCGGGGATGTACGCAAATTACGCATTGCACTGGGCCCGGACGGCATGTACCTCAAAGCGGCGAAACTGGAATACTGAGTAACCCCACGATCGTTCCCACGCTCTGCGTGAGAACGCCTCATCGGACGCGCTGCGTCCAGGGTACAAGGCACTGCTTCAACGCCAGGGTGACGCGGAGCGTCACGGGCTGCATTCCCACGCAGAGCGTGGGAACGATCGGCGCAGAGCGTGGGAACGATCGGGCTTGACCTTCCCTACAGGTTAAGGTTGATCCTAGTGGCAACTTCTTCTGGAGGACTGCCCCATGAATGGATCCACCACCTTTGACCTGCCCATCGGCGGCATGACCTGTGCCAGCTGTGCCGGGCGGGTCGAACGCGCGCTGGGCAAAGTGCCTGGCGTGCAACGTGTCAGCGTCAACCTGGCCAATGAGCGCGCGCACATCGAAGTACAGGGCCAGATGGACCCCAGCGTGTTGATCGCCGCCGTCGACAAAGCCGGCTACACCGCCAGCCTGCCCCAAAGCGAAACCGCTACCGACGCCGATCAGGCCCGGCGCCTGCGCCGCGAGCGCTGGTCGCTGGTGGCGGGCATTCTGCTGGCGCTGCCCTTGGTGCTGCCGATGCTGGTAGAACCCTTCGGCCTGCACTGGATGCTCCCCGCCTGGATACAGTTTGCCCTGGCCACGCCGGTGCAATTCATCCTGGGTGCGCGCTTCTATGTCGCCGCGTGGAAAGCCGTGCGCGCCGGCGCCGGCAATATGGACCTGCTGGTGGCGATCGGTACCAGTGCCGGCTACGGCTTGAGTATCTATGAATGGCTCACCGCCGCCCCAGGCGTGACGCCGCACCTGTACTTCGAAGCCTCGGCGGTGGTGATCGCCCTGGTGCTGCTGGGCAAATACTTGGAAAGCCGCGCCAAGCGCCAGACCGCCAGCGCCATCCGCGCCCTTGAAGCCTTGCGTCCGGAACGTGCGATTCGCGTGCAGGACGGCCGTGAAGAAGACGTCGCCATCAGTGCGTTGAAGCACGGCGACCTGGTGCTGGTCAAACCCGGCGAACGCTTCCCGGTGGACGGTGAGGTGGTGGAAGGCCAGAGCCATGCCGATGAAGCCCTGATCAGCGGCGAAAGCCTGCCGGTGCCCAAACAACCCGGCGACGCGGTCACCGGTGGCGCCATCAACGGTGAAGGCCGCCTGCTGGTGCGCACCCTGGCCCTGGGCGCGGAAAGCGTGCTGGCGCGCATCATCCGCCTGGTCGAAGACGCCCAGGCCGCCAAGGCACCGATTCAGAAACTGGTGGATAAAGTCAGCCAGGTGTTCGTGCCGGCCGTGCTGGTATTGGCGCTGATTACCGTAGTGGGCTGGTGGCTGTATGGCGCATCCCTGGAAACCGCCATCATCAATGCGGTGGCCGTATTGGTGATCGCCTGCCCTTGTGCCCTGGGCCTGGCCACACCGACCGCGATCATGGCCGGCACTGGCGTCGCCGCACGCCACGGCATCCTGATCAAGGACGCCGAAGCCCTGGAGCGCGCCCATGCCGTGAGCGCCGTAGTGTTCGACAAGACCGGCACCCTCACCTCCGGCGCGCCCAACATTGCGCATTTGGCGGCCGTGGATGGCGATGAAGCCCTGTTATTGCAACAGGCCGGCGCCCTGCAGCGCGGCAGTGAGCACCCACTGGCCAAGGCCGTGCTGGATGCTTGTCGCGACAGAGGCTTGGACGTGGCCGATGTGAGCGCCAGCCAATCCCTGACCGGGCGCGGCATTGCCGGTACGCTCGACGGTCGGCCATTGGCGCTGGGTAATCGCCGCTTGCTGGAAGAGACCGGCCTGGACGCAGGCGATTTAGGCCCGCGAGCCAAGAAATGGGAAGCCGAAGGCCGCACCTTGTCCTGGCTGATCGAACAAGGCGCGCAACCCCGTGTGCTGGGGCTGTTTGCCTTTGGCGACACGCTCAAGCCCGGCGCGTTGCAAGCCGTGCAACAACTCAAGGCGCAGCACATCAGCAGCCACCTGATCACCGGCGATAACCACGGCAGTGCACGGGTGGTGGCCGAGGCCTTGGGCATCGACGATGTGCATGCCGAAGTACTGCCCGCCTATAAAGCCGCTGCCGTGGCCGAGCTGAAAAAAACCGGCGTGGTGGCCATGGTCGGCGACGGTATCAACGATGCACCAGCCCTGGCCGCTGCCGATATCGGCATCGCCATGGGCGGCGGCACCGACGTGGCCATGCACGCCGCCGGTATCACCTTGATGCGTGGCGACCCGCGCCTAGTGCCGGCCGCCCTGGAGATCAGCCGCAAGACCTACGCGAAAATTCGACAGAATCTGTTCTGGGCCTTTGTGTATAACTTGATCGGCATTCCCCTGGCCGCCTTCGGCCTGCTCAACCCGGTACTGGCTGGCGCCGCCATGGCCTTGTCCAGCGTCAGCGTGGTGAGTAATGCCCTGTTGTTGAAAACCTGGAAACCCAAGGAATTGGAGGATCAACGCCCATGAACATCGGCCAAGCCGCCCGCACCAGCGGGCTAAGCGCGAAGATGATTCGCTACTACGAATCCATTGGCCTGCTGAAAACCGCCCACCGCACCGACAGCGGCTACCGGGTGTACGGCCACGACGACCTGCACACCCTGACGTTCATCAAGCGCTCGCGAGACCTGGGGTTTTCACTGGAAGAAGTCGGCAAGTTGCTGACCCTGTGGGAGGACCGGCAGCGGGCCAGCGCCGACGTAAAAGCCCTGGCGCGCCAGCACATCGACGAGCTGAACCACAAGATTCGCGAGCTGGGGCAACTGCGCGATACCTTGCAGGACCTGATGGAGCACTGCCAGGGCGATCACCGGCCCGATTGCCCGATCCTCAAGGAGTTGGCAGCGGGCAACTGCTGCGCCTGACAGACAGCACAATGATCGTTCCCACGCTCCGCGTGGGAATGCCGCTTTCGACGCTCCGCGTCACGCTTTAGGACGCAGAGCGTCCAGGGATGCATTCCCACGCAGAGCGTGGGAACGATCAGCGTCGCTGTAAGTTACTGCATCCAAGGCGGCGGCGGTGGCTCGTCCGGCACTTTGCTTGGTGGCGCATCATCCGCCGCGCGAATCGCCTGGCGACGCTCTTCATCCAGCCGCGCCGCTTCGATTTCGCGGATCACACCGCCCACATCCGCCAGTTCTTCCGGTTCGTCGAACTCACCGGTCAATACACTGGCCGGGTGCAAGGTGCCGGCTTCATACAGCGCCCACATTTCCTTGGCGTACTTGGTTTTCTTCAACTCCGGGGCAAAACGCCCGAAGTAGGAAGCCATGTTGCCAACGTCGCGCTCCAGCATGCTGAACGCGTGGTTGTTACCCGCCGCATCCACCGCCTGGGGCAGGTCGATGATCACCGGGCCCGTAGGCGTGAGCAGTACGTTGAACTCGGAAAGGTCACCGTGCACCAGGCCGGTGCACAGCATCAGCACGATCTGGGAGATCAGGAAAGCGTGGTATTCGCGCGCCTGGTCCGGCTCCAGCACTACGTCATTCAGACGCGGCGCCGCATCGCCGTATTCGTCGGCCACCAGTTCCATCAACAGTACGCCTTCGAGAAAGTCGAACGGCTGGGGCACACGAACGCCCGCACCGGCCAGGCGAAACAGCGCCGCCACTTCCGCGTTCTGCCAGGCATCTTCGGTTTCTTTCTTGCCGAACTTGGAGCCCTTGGCCATGGCTCGTGCCTGGCGGCTGTTACGGACCTTACGGCCTTCCTGGTATTCGGATGCCTGACGAAAACTTCGTTTATTCGCCTCCTTGTAAACCTTGGCGCAACGCAATTCATTGCCGCAGCGCACCACATAAACAGCTGCTTCTTTACCACTCATCAGAGGGCGCAGCACTTCGTCGACCAGACCGTCTTCGATCAGGGGTTCAATGCGTTTAGGAGTCTTCATCAGCTTTTATTGTGGGTCCTGTATTACCAAACACGCGTGTGGCACTCGTTATACGGCAATCGGCTCGCCGGGGGGAGAGGCTACTGACCTCTGACCCCTTGAGAATGCATTCAATGGGCCAATTTTGTCGGCAATCAGCGTTCGATAATCGCCGTCACGCCTTGGCCACCGGCGGCACAAATGGAAATCAGCCCACGGCCCTTGCCCGCCGCATCCAACAATTTAGCCAAGTTGGCGACGATCCGCCCACCGGTGGCGGCAAACGGATGGCCCGCCGCCAGGGAACTGCCCTTGACGTTGAGCCGGCTGCGGTCGATCGACCCCAGCGGTGCGTCCTGGCCCAGGCGGGTCTTGCAATAGTCGGCGTCTTCCCAGGCCTTGAGCGTGCACAGCACTTGGGCGGCGAAGGCCTCGTGGATCTCGTAGTAATCAAAGTCCTGCAAGGTCAGGCCGTTGCGCGCCAGCAAGCGTGGCACCGCATACACCGGCGCCATCAACAGGCCCTCGGCGCCGTGGACGAAATCCACCGCCGCTGCTTCGCCATCGCGCAGGTAAGCCAGGATCGGCAGGCCGCGCTCCTTGGCCCACGCCTCGCTGCCCAGCAGCACCAGAGAGGCACCATCGGTCAGCGGCGTGGAGTTACCGGCGGTGAGCGTGCCCTTTTCGCTGCGCTCGAAGGCCGGCTTGAGGCTGGCGAGTTTTTCCAGGGTCAGGTCGGGGCGCAGGTTGTTGTCGCGGGTGAGGCCGAGAAAGGGCGTGAGCAAATCGTTGTGCCAGCCTTCGGCGTAGGCCGCCGCCATCTTCTGGTGGCTCTCCAGCGCAAGCTGGTCCTGCTCGGCACGAGGGATCTGCCAAGTCTGGGCCATCAGTTCGCAGTGCTGGCCCATGGACAGACCGGTACGCGGTTCGCCGTTGCGCGGCAGTTCCGGCTTGAGGTGATGAGGACGAAGTTGTAACAGGAGTTTTAATTTATCTGCCAGGGATTTGCTGCGGTTGGCTTGCAGCAGGATCTTGCGCAGCCCTTCATTCACACCAATCGGTGCATCCGAGGTGGTGTCCACCCCGCCGGCAATGCCGCATTCGATCTGGCCCAGGGCAATTTTATTGGCCACCAGCAGCGCCGCCTCAAGCCCCGTGCCGCAAGCTTGCTGAATGTCGTACGCAGGGGTTTGCGGTGACAGGCGCGAACCGAGCACGCATTCACGCGTCAGGTTGAAATCACGGGAATGCTTGAGCACCGCGCCGGCGGCCACTTCGCCCATGCGCAGGCCGTGCAGGTTGTAGCGCTCGATCAGGCCCTCCAGCGCGGCAGTCAGCATCGCCTGGTTGCTCGCCGTGGCGTAGGGGCCATTGGATCGGGCGAAAGGAATGCGATTACCGCCAATGATCGCTACACGGCGCAATTGAGTCATGGAAAGCTCCCTTGTGGTGGTGGGTGGAATCATCAAGCCTAGCCTAGGCTCAATCGAACGACTGCCACCCCAGGGTGGTCAACCTTTGAACCCCAGCCTTCGGAGAGCGTTCCATGTCTGACCGTTATATCGACTTCGCCAACTCAAGCCTCGGCCATCGCCTGGTCGCCGCCATTGGCCTGCCGTCACCGGTACGCCTGGAACGCTGGCAAGCCGGGCGCCTGCGCCCGGTCGAAGGTGCGCTGCTGCTGGGCGGTGGCGCATTGGCTACCCAGGTGCTGGCATTTGCCAACCGACTCACCGACGCCGTCTACAGCTACGGCGCCGAAGCCTCGACAGCACCCGCGTGGATTCCAGGACACGGCCCCAAGCTCAAGGCGGTGGTGTTCGATGCCAGCGGTTTGCAGCACACCGACCAGCTCAAGCAGCTGCGCGAATTCTTCCAACCACTGCTTAAAAACCTCGACCACAGTGCCCACTTGGTGATCCTTGGCCGGGCGCCGGAAAGCCTCAGCGATCCGTTCGCCGCCAGCGCCCAGCGCGCCCTGGAAGGGTTCAGCCGCTCTTTGGCCAAGGAGTTGCGCAGCGGTGGCGTGCTGCAGTTGCTGTACGTGGGCGACGGTGCCGAAGGCCAGTTGGAGGGCGCGCTGCGGTTTTTTCTCTCGCCCAAAAGCGCTTATATATCGGGCCAGGTGATTCGCCTGTCAGCTTGCGACACACCGGTGCAAGACTGGACGCGCCCCTTGGCCGGGCGCAAGGCGTTGGTGACCGGCGCCGCTCGAGGCATCGGTGCCTCCATCGCCGAAACCCTGGCCCGCGACGGCGCCGAGGTCATTCTGCTCGATGTGCCCCAGGCCAAGGCCGACCTTGAAGCCCTGGCCGCACGCCTGAATGCACGCACGGTGGCCCTGGATATCTGCGCCGAAGATGCCGCACGCCAACTGATCGAGCACCTGCCAGACGGGCTCGACATCCTGGTGCACAACGCCGGCATCACCCGCGACAAAACCCTGGCCAACATGACCCCGGAATACTGGGACGCAGTGCTGGCGGTCAACCTCAAGGCTGCGCAAGTGCTGACCAAGGCCCTGCTCGACAGCGGCACCCTGCAGGACAATGCACGGGTGGTGTTGCTGGCTTCCATCAGTGGCATCGCCGGCAATCGTGGGCAAACCAACTATGCCGCAAGCAAGGCCGGGTTGATCGGCCTGGCTCAAGCCTGGGCGCCGCTGTTGAAGGAGCGTGGGATCAGCATCAACGCCGTCGCGCCAGGGTTTATCGAAACCCAGATGACCGCGCATATTCCCTTCGCCCTGCGCGAGGCCGGGCGCCGCATGAGTTCCCTGGGCCAAGGTGGCTTGCCCCAGGACGTGGCCGAAGCCGTCGCCTGGCTGAGCCAGCCGGGTTCCGGTGCGGTCAGCGGCCAAGCGCTGCGGGTGTGTGGGCAAAGTCTTCTGGGAGCGTAAGCATGCAATGGCAAACGTTGGACAGCACCCCGCCCCTACTGCCGCTGTATTGGCGTGCGGCGCTCAAGCGCAAGATCACCGGCAGCTCACTGCCCGAATGTGGGTTGCGCTGCCGGATGAGTATCAACCCCAGCGCCGTTGCCGCGTACCGCAAGGTGTGCGGTTTTGCTGACAGCCCGATGCTGCCGGCGACTTATCCGCATATCCTCGCGTTCGGCCTGCAACTGCAACTGCTGACGGACAAGAGCTTTCCGTTTCCGTTGCTGGGGTTGATCCACCTGCGCAATCGCATCCGTATTCATCGCCCGTTGGGTGGCGTGGGTGACGTGAGTGTCGGTGTCTACGCACGCAATCTCAGCACCCATCCCAAGGGGGCCACCTTTGACATCGTGACGGTTGTCGAGGATGCCCTTGGGCTCTTGTGGGAGGGCGAAAGCCAAATGCTATGTCGGGGCGTAAAGGTTGAAGGCGAAGCTGCGGACAGCGGATCGCAGACTCCAGGAACGCTTACCGAACTGACGCGCTGGAAAGCCCCCCCTGATATTGGCCGACGCTACGCCCGAGTGTCTGGCGACTACAACCCCATCCACCTCAGTACCCCGACCGCGAAGTTGTTCGGTTTTCCCCAGGCCATCGCCCACGGGTTATGGAACAAGGCGCGCACTCTCGCGGCGCTGGCAGAACACTTACCGGCCGCCAATATTGAAATCGACGTCGCGTTCATGAAGCCGGTGCGCCTGCCCAGTGAAGTGATATTGATGAGCAGCGCGGCCGGTTCCAGCGGGACGTTGGAACTCAAAGGCGCTGGGGATATACAACATATGTTGGGGCAGTGGCAGCCGACTGCCTGAAAACCCTGATTAATTGTATATATACACCCTAAGTTATAGCGGACCTTACGAGGTCCGTCTTTATTTACAACACTTTGATTTTACTAATATAAAAATCCTGAAACACCCTTCCATTACACCTTTGGTATTAGTCATTAAGCCGACGATGGCCGGATGTATATAAATCGTTAATACCAAGTTGAGCGTTGCGTGAAAGAGTGCCCTCGCCTGAGATAGCCACACGGACAAACCTATCGTTATCCGAAGAAGTAACGAAGGTTTGAAACAACCAAGGTTGTACCAGGTGCAAGGAACTCAATCATGAAAACTCAAGTCGTGTTTTGGAAAGCAAGTACCGCGCTGGCCCTGATTCTGGCAATGAGCCTGGGCGGCTGCAGCAGCGGTGGTGGCGGGCATAAATCCAGCGTGGCGGCGTCATCGCCGGATGCAGGTGCAGGTGCCGGAGGCGGTACTGGTGGCGGTGATGGCGGTACAGGCGGTGGTACCGGTGGTGGCACAGGCGGCGGTGACGGCGGTACTGGCGGCGGAACCGGTGGTGGCACAGGCGGCGGTGACGGCGGTACTGGCGGTGGAACCGGTGGTGGCACAGACGGCGGTGACGGCGGTACTGGTGGCGGTACTGGTGGCGGAACCGGCGGTGGCACGGGCGGTGGTGACGGCGGAACTGGCGGTGGTACTGGCGGCGGCACCGGCGGCGGCACCGGCGGCGGCACCGGCGGCGGCACCGGCGGCGGCACTGGCGGCGGCACCGGCGGCGGCACTGGCGGCGGAACAGGTGGCGGAACAGGTTCGACAACCACCCCACTGGTCACCGGCCAGATTGCCGGCACCCTTGGCACCACTGTGGGCAATGTCGGTACAGCGGTCGGTAACCTGGGTTCGACGTTGAATGGCGTACCCATCGTCGGCGCAACCGCTGGCGGCCTGGTCACCTCGGCAGGCACCGCCGTTAACAGCATCGGCACTGGCGTAACCGCCGGCTTGGGCTCACTGGGCACCAACACCAACTCCTTGGGCACCACGGTGGCAGGCGTAGGTAACGGCGTGGCCGACCTGGGCGGCGGCCTCTCGACCACCGGCCAAACACTGTCAACCACTCTCGGCGGAATACCTGTGGTCGGCGGCGCGACAGGCGGAGTGGGCACTGCGGTAGGTGGCGTCGTGGATAAAGTCGGCACCACCGTCACCATGCTTGGCGATACCCTCAGTACGGCCAGCACCACCGGCCCGCTGGGTTCGTTGACCAACACCTTGGGCAGCAAAGTCGTGGTGCCTGTGGTGTCGCTGGTGGAAAACACCACCGGCAACCTGGGTAACGCAACCGGCCTGGGCACTCCACTCAATGGCGTACTGGATAAGGTCGGCTCGACCGTCACCAGCTTGGGTACTCAAGTCGCCAGCACGGGCGGCACGGGCAACCCGGTCACCGGCGTTGTCGGCACCGTACTCACTGGCGTCGGTGGCACACTGGATAAATCAGGTGGTTATGTCGCCCCAACCGGTGGCACCTCGGCTCCCGGCATTCCGGAACTGGTGGGTGGCCTGGTGGCTAACGTGGGTACCGGCCTGAACGTGGGCAATACCAACGGCACAGTCAGTGCAACGGGTGTGACCGGTGGTGCAGTCGGCGGCACCGTTGCGTCGCTGGGCACTGCGCTGGGTGGCACAGGTGTAGCAAACACCGCAGCTACCGCACCGGTCGCCACCGTAGCGGCCAATGTCGGCGCAGCGCTCAACCCTGTGACCAGCGGCGTCACCAACCTGACCCAAACCATCGGCACCACTACCGGTGTGGGTGCTCCGGTCAATGGTCTGGTGACTCAAGTCGGCGGCGCTGTGAGCAGCGTGGGCACTAACTTGACGGCAGCCAATGCCAACCCGATCACCAACGCGGTAGGCACCACCGTCACAGCGGTCGGCGGCACCGTCGCCTCGGTGGGTGGCCTGGTAACCGGCGGCGCGACTGGCGGCACCAGCGGTGGTTTGCTCGGCGGCCTGAATATCGGCACCACCGCCACAGCAACCGGCACTGCCACCACCACGGGCGGCACTACGGCCACAGGCGGTCTGGGCGGTTTGTTGAATGGCCTGACCGGCAAATAGAAATGCACCTGGCCGATTAGACGGCCTCCCCTACAGCGCCTACGCTTGGTTGAGACGAGAGACCTTTAATAAGTCTCTCGTCTTTTTTATGGGCAGCGACACCTGTGAACAGTCGCCGCCCTCCCGAACCGCGTCCCAGAACCCGGCGGGCCCGAAGCGCTGCTGCAGTTGACCATGGAGTGTCCTATGCGCGTGTTGACCCCGTTGTTATTGCTCACCCTCAGTGCTTACGCCCAGGCCGAGACCCTTCCCAGCTTTCTCAACAGCAACGACACTGTCCGCACCCTGCCGGTACCCAACCTGCCCGCGGACGCCTACCGACCACCCACGTCGAAAACCCAAGTACCCGAGGCGCCGCCGACTGCAGGCCAGCCGCTGTTGATGGACACCAAGGTCACTATTCGAAAGTTGCAGATCGAAGGCGGAACGGTCTACCCGCTCGCCGAGACGGCGCAGGTGTATGCGCCGTTGATTGGACGTGAAACCAACCTTGCGCAACTGATTGAAGCGACCCGTGGCATCACCCGCCGTTATCAGGAGGATGGCTACCTGCTGTCCTACGCCTTCCTGCCGCAACAGAACTTCGAAAATGGCCTGGTCCGCGTGGTACTGGTGGAAGGCTACATCAAGGACTATCAACAAACCGGCGACATTGGTTCGGTGTCGGCCTACGTCGATAAACTCGCGCAAAAGCTCCTGGCCGAACGCCCACTGACTCGCAAGACCTTCGAGCGCTATACCACGCTGATGAGCCGCATCCCCGGCCTCAGCGTACAAGCGCAAGTACCGCCGCCAGGCACCACCGATGGCGCCACGCACATGCAGATCCAGGCCAGCCGCAAACCTTTCACCACCAGCATGAGCCTGGTGCAGAAAAGCCGTGGCGGCACGCAAGCGTTGCTGAGCGCCACCAGCAATTCCCAGACGTCCATGGGCGAGCAGCTCAGCGTCAGCGGCCTGTTCCCACCCGGCGAGGACAAAGAGCATTACTACCGCGTGGACTACAACCAATTCATCAATGCCGAAGGCACCCAACTGGCGCTCGCCGCCGAGCGCTATCGCGCCGACCCCAGCAGCAGCGTGCAACTGGACGGCGGTTTCGAACTCAAGCCGCACCAGTCCATCGACCGCTACTCCATCGGCCTGAGCCACCCGTTCATTGCCTCCCCGACCGAGTCCTTCACCCTGGGCACACGCCTGTACGCGGTCGACCAGACCACGCGCTATAAACTGGTGGGTTACCCGTTGCGTTTCGACATCGAATCCAACCTGCGCGCCCTGGCCTTCGAAGGTGATTGGCGCAAAGCCGACGCGCGACGCCTACGCATCATCAGCGGTGGCCTGTACCAGGGCATCGATGGCCTGGGCGCCAAGGCCCGCAGTGACCTGGACGTGGCTAAACCCGACCTCGACTTCTTCCGCCTGCGCCTCTCCGGCGTGCAAAGCGACAAGTTCTTCGACAACTGGCAAGGCGTACTTTCCGGCGCGCTGTACTGGAGCAACAACACCCTGCCCGACAGCGAACGCGCCACCTTCGGTGGGCAAAATTTCGGCCGTGGCTACCCGGACGACCAAGGCTCGGGCGACAAGGGCTGGGGGGTGGCGTACGAGGTCAACTACAGCTTCAACCGCGCCGGCAACTGGGTGAAAATCCTGCAACCCTACGTCGTAGTCGATCGCGCCAAATCCTGGTTCAACGACCTGCCGGTCAAGGCCAACGACATGTCGTCGGCGGCGGTAGGTTTACGCTTTGGCGACAACAAGTATTACAACATCGCGCTGGAAGCGGCCAAGCCAATGTCGGATATCGCCCTCGACAGCTTTAACCGCAGGCCGCGGTATACGCTGAGCTTCAGTTATCAACTGTGACGAGGGCACCTGTAATCAATGTGGGAGCGGGCTTGCCTGCGATGGCACTCTTCGGGTCGACCCTACAATTGGGTTGGAATGAGTACATATCTCGGTTACCTGCCATACCGCCTTCGCGAGCAACCCCGCTCCCACAGTTGGGTTTCGGAGTGTCAGGCAGTTAGTCGTTGACTGTTCGGCCATCATCGCAGGCAAGCCAGCTCCCACATTTTTTAATGGCGCGCGAACATTACCGGTCAGGTTTGGTGAGGGGAAACAGGCTGTTGAGGGTATCGAGCAAGCGCACCAGGTAGATCGGCTTGCGAAACAAGTCCAGCACCTGCAAGCGCAGCATATCGCTGACATCGTCCATTTCTGCATGGCCAGACATCACGATCACAGGCAAATGCGAGCGTGAGGTATGTTCGCGCAGGCGCTTGATCAAGGAGATACCACTTTCCTCGGGCATGCGCAGATCGGTGATGACCAGGGCGATATCAGGGTGAAGTGTCAATTCTTGCAAGGCAAAGGTGACGGAGGTCGCGGTGAAACAGACGAACCCCTCGTTTTCGAGGGATTCGGCCAACTCCACCAGCGCATCCTCCTCGTCGTCCACCAATAGGATTTGTTGGCGGGATGACGAAGGGTGGGTCATGGGCGGTACCTGATAAAAAGAATCACCGGAACGAAAGAATACCGCAATGACGGCTAAGTCGCCGCTGGCAGCGCATCGGACACTTGCTCGAAGATGCCTTTTATCTTATCGCCAAGCCCAGTACCAATACCGACGATCACCAACGCAACTATCGCGACGATAATCACATATTCAATAGCCGACGCCCCATCTCTGCGGCGCAGGAATAACTGAGCGTGAACATAAAATTTCAAGAACAGGTCAAGGATCATGTTGAGATCTCCTTCATGCGCCACAAAGCGCCGATACAGCTGGCCCGCACAATGATTGCCGTGTGCCACTAGAGCATTGTCAACAAATTTAACACTCACAACTGTAAGAATGAATTAATCATAAAGTATTAGTGGCTCCATGCGCCCTGCAAGTCCGTTGTTTAAAGGCCCGATTCTAAAAACATCGATAAATTTTTCGTTCGGTAATGGCATTTCGTCCTAGCTGAGCTACCTTCAAATAGCCAAATCGTTAGTTGTTCATCACAGCCCAGTTGCGAATTTAACTCGTTTGGATTAACGGGAATAAAAGTAGTGCAACAGGATAGGGAGCGCCGTCATGAACAGTCGCATCAGCATGGTCCTGGCTGGCTTGCTGCTTATCGGAGCCCTGGTGGCAGGGTATTGGGGCCTGGTGCTCAGCCGTCCACCGGCACCTGCCGTAGCACCCTCGCCACAACCTGTCATTTCCGTGGAAAAAACCGTTGCAGTCGTGGAAGACCAGACCCGCCAGCCCGTCGTGGTACTGGTGCACGCGGTTGCGCCTTTTGTGCCCCTCACCGCTGCCGATGTAGCCGTGGAAAAACTGCGCACCGTGCCGGCAGGCAGCCTGACCAGCGTTGACCAGGCCATCGGTCGTACGCCTTTGCGGGCCCTGGGTGCCGGCACCTGGCTCAATGATGAAAGCTTCACCGCCGGCGGCCCCCTGGCCCGCATGATTCGTGCGGATGAACGCGCGCTCGCCGTCGCCGTCGACGAGGTTATCGGTGCCGGTGGCCAGTTGAGCCCCGGCGACTACGTGGATGTCTTGTTGTTCTTGCGCCAGGACAATGCCAATGCCGAGCAATCGGCGCAGGTGGTCATCCCGGCGATTCGCCTGCTCAGCGTCGGCGACCAACTGGGTTTGGCCAACGACGGCAGCCCGGCAGTACCGCCACCCGCCACCGCCGAAGAACGCGCCCAGGCGGCTCAACGTCGCACCGCCGCGCGCAGTGTGGTGCTGGCGGTGCCCGAACAATTGCTGAGTCGGTTGATGCTCGCTTCCCAAGCCGGCACGCTGCGCCTGGCCGTGCGCAGTGCCGACGAACAATTGCTCAGCCGCTACTGGGCCGGTGAAAGCGACACCCCGGACAAGGTGCAAAGCGCCAACCGCGACCTCTACCAATTCACCCAATTGGCCCTCAGCGGCCCGCCGAAAAAAATCACCCCTGCGGTGGCCGTCACCGGCCAGCGTCGGGGTATCGAAGTGATTCGCGGCGCGGCGGCAGCACAACCTACCCCCTGATTGAACAAGGATGCCTTGAATGAGCCAACGCTACGCTCAATTGGCCTTGGCCTTGATGCTGCCGTGCCTGCCCCTGGGCATGGCGATGGGCGCATCGGGCAGCTGCAACGCCCTGGGCCAATTGCCCGCCGTGATCGAGGTAGGCGAAGGCTTGCAGACCGAGCTGCAGTCGCCGGTAGCGATTACGCGCCTGGCTATCGGCGACCCGAAAATTGCCGATGTGCGGGTCAACGGCGACCGCCATTTCCTGCTCACTGGCGTCGGCAGCGGCGCTACCAGCCTGATGGTGTGGACCGGCTGCTCGACCACGCCGCGCCAGAGCATGGTGTTCGTCAAGGGCAAGGCTACTTCGGCGCTGACCAGCCAATCGCTGTCGCCCTCCGAAGACCCGACGCTACCCAGCCAGGTGCAGACCGATATTCGCTTCGTCGAGGTCAGCCGCACCAAGCTCAAGGAAGCCAGCACCAAGATCCTGGGCATGGGTAAAAACTTCTTCCTCGGCAGCCCCGACTTGCTGTCCCCGTCAGAGGGCATTTTCAAATTGCCGGTGAGTGCCGACAACTTCAACATCGGGTTTGGCGGTGGCCGGGTCAAGGCACTGATCAACGCCCTGGAAAGCAGCGGCTTCGCCTATACCCTGGCGCGCCCGAGCCTGGTGGCCATGAGCGGCCAGAGCGCGACCTTCCTGGCCGGCGGCGAAGTGCCGATTCCGGTGCCCAGTGCCGGCAGCGACACCATCACCATCGAATACAAGGAGTTCGGTATTCGCCTGACCCTCACGCCCACGGTCATCGACCACAACCGCATCGCCCTGAAAGTCGCCCCGGAAGTCAGCGAGCTGGATTACAGCAACGCGATCCGAATCCAGAATATCCAGGTGCCGGCCCTGACCGTCCGGCGCACCGACACCAGTGTGTCACTGGCCGACGGTGAAAGCTTTGTGATCAGCGGCCTGATCAGCAGCACCAACCGCTCCACCATCGCCAAGCTCCCGGGCCTGGGCGATATCCCGATCCTTGGTGCGTTTTTCCGCGACTCCAATATCCAGAGCGAAGAAAAAGAACTGCTGATGATTGTCACGCCGCATCTGGTCCAGCCACTGGCTGCCAATGCGCAGTTGCCGTCGCTGCCCGGCGAAAAACTGCGCACCTATGACCCGAACTGGTTCCGCCTGTTCTTCCTGGAAAACGGCAACTTCGACCGTCGCAGTGGACTTTCCCAATGAGCGATAGCCTGAGCCAGACCTTCCTGGCAATCACCCGTAACAGCACCGACCTGGAATGGCTCCAGGGTGCCCTCGCCCCTCTTGGCCAAGTGATCAACGTGGGCGGCGGCAGCCTGGATGAATTGCTGGCACTGGTGGACGTGACCTTCGCCAACCTGGTGTTCGTGGGCCTGGACCGCGAGCACCTGGTAGCCCAGAGCGCCTTGATCGAAGGCGCCCTGGAAGCCAAGCCGATGTTGGCGGTGGTGGCCTTGGGCGACGGCATGGACAACCAGTTGGTACTCAACGCCATGCGTGCCGGTGCGCGGGATTTTGTCGCCTATGGTTCACGCTCCAGCGAAGTGGCCGGGCTGGTGCGGCGCCTGAGCAAGCGCTTGCCGCCCAGCGCGCCGAACGCCCATCTGGGCGGCCTCACCGTGCTCTACGGTGCCCAGGGCAATACCGATGGCGCCCTGCTGGCGAGCCACCTGGCGATGGTGGTGCAAAAGAGCGGCCAGCAGACGCTGATGCTCGACCTCGGCCTGCCCAGGGGCGACAGCCTGGCGCTGCTGGGCCTGGACAGCACCTTCAATTTCGGTGACGCCTTGCGCCACCTGCGACGCCTGGACGCCACCCTGATCAACAGCGCGTTCACCAGCACCGACGACGGCCTGCGGATCCTCGCCTACGCCGCCAGCGATGACCCGTTGGAAATGACCAGCGCCGCCGAGCTGTACATGCTGCTCAGCGCCTTGCGTCAGCACTTCCAGCACATCGTAGTCAACCTCACCGGGCAAGCGGACAGCGAAGCCCTGCGCACCTTTGTCAGCCACTGCGACAAGCTGTTGTGGTGCACCGACCAGTGCGTACTCGACTGTCGGCGTAACCTGGCGATGCTGAACCTGTGGCGCGAAAAAGGCATGAAGCTCGACCATGCCAAGCTGCTCGTCGATCGCTACGTCAAAGGCTGCGCCCCCGGCACCGAAGCCCTGGAAAAAAGCTTCGGCCTGGAGTGCATCGCCGTGCTGCCCCTGAGCCCCGAAGTGCGCCTGAACGCCAAGAACCAGGGGCAAAGCCTGTTCACCCTGGCCCCCCGCGAAGCGTTGACCCAAGCCCTGCGCCACCTGGGCGAGCGCCTGGCCAAACGCACCGAAGGACTGGATAAACCTTCGACGCGCTGGTTCGAACGCCTGCTGGGAGCGAGTCGATGAACGGCGAAAAACTCTTCGGCGCACCGGCCCGTGGAAGTGCCGCGCACAACGACCACGACGGCCTGAAACTGGTGCTGCATCGCTACATCATCGATGCCATCGAAGAGTCGGGCCAGAACCTGCTGGAAGGCTCGCGCCAATCCCTGGCGCAATTTGTCATCGACAAAGTGGCCGAATACATCACGCGCATGCACCTGGCGATTTCGCGCTATGAGATGGAGCGCCTGGCCGAGGAAATCGTCGATGAGCTGACCGGCTTCGGCCCGCTGGAAGTACTGCTGCGCGATGTGTCGATCACCGAGATCCTGGTCAACGGCCCGCACAGGGTGTTTATCGAGCGTGACGGAGTACTCCACCAGAGCGACCTGCGCTTTATCGACGCGCACCATGTAGAACGCGTGATGCAGCGCATTCTCGCGCCCCTTGGAAGGCGCCTGGATGAGTCGTCGCCGATGGTCGATGCGCGCTTGCCGGATGGCAGCCGGGTCAATGCGATCATCCCGCCGATTGCCCTGGACGGCCCGTGCCTGTCGATCCGTAAATTTCGCAAGGACATGCTCAAGAGCAGCGACCTGGTGGCGATGCAAACCATCGACCACAACATCTTCGAGTTCTTCCAGGAGGCGGTGGGCAAGCGCTGCAATATCCTGATCAGTGGCGGCACCGGCACCGGCAAGACCACGCTGCTCAATATCCTCAGCCAATTGATCAACCCCCACGAACGCCTGGTCACCATCGAAGACGTCGCCGAGCTGCAACTGGGCCACCCCCACGTGGTGCGCCTGGAAACCCGTCCGCCCAATGCCGAGGGGCATGGCGAGGTCAAGGCCAGCGACCTGATTCGCAACGCCCTGCGGATGCGCCCGGACCGCATCATCCTTGGCGAGATCCGTGGCGTCGAAGTGCTCGACGTGATGACGGCCATGAACACCGGCCATGACGGTTCCATGAGCACCGTGCACGCCAACAATGCCCAGGACGCGTTGCTGCGCCTGGAAACCCTGGTGGGCCTGACCGGCCGGGTGGTGGCGGAGAAAACCCTGCGGCAGATGATCTGTGCCGCACTGGATGTGGTGGTGCAACTGACGCGCCTGCCCGATGGGCGCCGTTGCGTCAGCGAGGTGGTGGAAGTGGTGGGGGTGCGCGACGACGTGTATGTCACCAACACCCTGTTCCGCCTCGACCGCCGTACCGGTTTCGGCTTTCTGCGCGAAGCGCTCAACCCGGCCGGCGACAAGTTGCGGCGCGAATCGGCATTGCCGTTGTAGAGAGGGCTCATGACCGGACTTGTCTTGCTGCTCATTTGCATCCTGCTGATCAGCCTGTCCGTCTGGCTGTTCCAGCGAGGGTTGCGCCAGGCCGGCACCGACCGGGTGCTGGAGCGGCTCAGCGACGGCCAGCCGGTGCCCCAGGAGCCGAACGGCAGCTGGGTCGCGCTGGAGCGCATGTTCCAGCGCGCCGGCCTGGGCAAGCCCACCGACCGCCTGGGTTTGTGGCTGAGCGGCTGGGCGCTGGGCATGTTGCTGGGCTATCTGCTGGCCGGCGGGCTGGGACTGTTGGCCATGCTGATCCTGCCGCCGCTGCTGCTGCGGGTGTATATCGCCTGGCGCTACCAACGGCGAGTGCAGCGCATGGTCGAACAATTACCGCAGCTGCTGGACCACAGCGTGCGCAGCCTCAAGTCTGGGCGCACCCTGGCGGACGCTGTGCTGGGCGCGATCGACAGCACCGAAGCGCCGCTCAAGCAGGCCATGAGCCGCATCCAGCGCAACGTGCAAATGGGCGTGAGCCTGCCGGAGTCGGTCAGCGACTTTGCCGAGTTTTACGAGCGCGATGAATTCCGCCTGTTTGCTCTTGGCCTGAAGGTCAACCACCGCTACGGCGGCAACGCCAGCGAGCTGCTGGAAAACCTGATCAAGATGATCCGCGAGCGCGAACAGGGTGCGCGCCAACTCAAGGCCATGACTGGCGAAACGCGCATGACCGCCTATGTGCTGGCGGGTTTGCCTATCGTCATGGTCGGCTACTTCCTGATGGTCAACCCGGGCTACCTGATGAGCATGTGGAATGACGGAACCGGGCGCCACCTGCTGCTGGCCGCGGTGGCGCTCGACATCACGGGCACCTTCGTCATGTGGCGCATGTTGCGGAGTATTTGAGATGGCCATCCTGATTTGCATCCTGTTGTCGCTCGCCGCCGTCGCCTTGATCGTCGGCAACCTGCTAGAGCAAAGGCGCCGACAACGCCTGGTCAGCCAACGCCTGCAAGGCCAACTGACCCGCGAGGACAAACTCGGCAGCCTGATGCGCCAGTTGGGCGCCAGCACCGTGGCCCAGCGCTCGGTCAGCCTGGACAACGAAACCCAGACCCTGCTCAACCGAGTCGGTTGGCGTAAAGCCAACCAGCGCTCCATGTTTGCCGCTTTCCAGATCGGCGTGCCCATCGTGTTGCTGGGCTTGACCCTGCTCGGCCAACAGCTGCTGTTTCCCCATGCCGGCTCACCCTGGATTGCCCCGGCGATTGCCCTAGGCATCGGTTACTTGCTGCCCAAACGCATCCTCGCCCTCAGTGCGAAATACCGCCAGGAGCGTATCGCTCGGGAAATCTCCACCTTCATTCCGTTACTGCGCATCCTGTTCGAATCCGGCATGGCAGTTGAGCAATCGCTGCGGGTGTTGAGCACCGAAGCCCAGCGCTTGCTGCCAGACCTGACCCATGAACTGCGCCTGATCCTGGCAAGGGTCGACTCGGGCCTGGAACTGTCCGAAGAGCTGGGCAAGACCGCACGCCTGTTGGCCGTGGATGAGTTCACCGACACCTGCATCATCCTTCAGCAGTTGATCCACCAGGGCGGCGGCGCGATGAAATCCTTGCTGGCCCTCAAGCAGTTGCTTGACGACCGCCGCCTGACCCGCCTGCAGGAATACATCTCGAAGATGTCAGCGAAGATGTCCGTGGTGATGATGGTGTTCCTGTTTCCCGCCTTGCTGATCGTGCTGGGGGGGCCGGCCATGATCGCCATCTCCCGAGCCTTGAATAACTTTTGAGGAGCCTGCCATGAAACCACTGATCGTCGCCTTGAGCCTGCTGATGCTGGGCGGCTGTGCCAGCAACGGCCAGGTTCCGTGGGCCGGGTTGCTGGCGCCGGGCAGTTGCCCCAAGCCCAGCTCGGACCAGGAGCTGTCGCTGAACCTGGCCGATGACATGGCCAACGAAGGCAAGCTGCACGCCAGCCTTGCCAACCTGCAGAACCTGCCCAGCGCCCTGCCCCAGGTTCGTCAGCGCCAGGCCCGTGCCTATCGCTTGCTAGGCCGTCCCGACGCCGAGCCGTTGTACCGCAGCCTGCTGGGCACCTGCCTGGCCGCCGACGGTGAGCACGGCCTGGGGCAACTGGCGTCGGCCAAGGGCGACAACGGCCAGGCCATGGCTCACCTGCAACGCGCAGCACGGCTGGCGCCCACCGACGAAAAAATCCGCAACGACCTCGGCGTGGTGTACCTCGATCAACGGCGCCTTGAAGACGCGCGCTTTGAATTCATGACCGCCATCGAACTCAAGCAGAGCGATCAATTAGCGGCGGTCAACCTGGTGACCTTGCTGATCTATCAGGACAACTGGGAGCAAGCCGCGAAAGTGGTCGGCCAACTCGGGTTGAGCCCTGATCAGGTGACCCGAGCCCAGGCACGGGCGCAACACCTCAAGGACGCTGGCACGGCACCGCAGCGTCCAGTCAAAGATCAGGTAGCGGCGGTCAGCGATACGCTGCCGGCCTCTGTGAAATAAGGAGTCGATGATGAAATTCCAATACCTCGCCGGCCTTGCATGCCTGGCCCTGCCCCTCCTCGCTTCGGCCATCGAAGCGGGGCCGTCTTCACCCCGGCAGGCCGAAACGGAAAACTGGATGGCACTGCAACTGAGCGGGCGCGCAGCCTCGGCCAACCCCCAGAAAACCACGCCGGCAGAACGCGAACAGGCGCTCAAGCGCTGGCTGGACAGCAACAAGCACCCGATTCCGGAGTTCTTTGATCAGAAAATAGGCGGCACTGCGCAAAGTGGAAGCAAGTAAAGCTACTGTGGCGAGCAAGCTTGCTTGCGCTGGGGAGCGAAGCGCCCCCAAGAAAAGCCGACTCCAGCTGCGCTGTCGAGCGGGAGCAAGCTCCCTCGCCACAGAAAGATGGCTCCTGCAAGGTTTGCTTGGGCCTTTAGTGCGCAGTCACCCGCTGGCGCATCGCCGAGTTGCTCGGTGACAACGCCAGCGCCAACTGCGTGCGGTTGTGCATATGGGTCAGGCGCAGCACCTGGGACACGTACAGCTTCACCGTGTTCTCGGTAATCCCCAATTCACAGGCAATCTGATAGTTGGTCTGGCCCTTGCCCACCAGGCGAGCCACATCCAGCTGGCGCGGTGACAGCTGATTGAAAATCGCCGGGATCTCCAACGGCCCGGCTTCATCGGCCGATGGGTCCCCATCATGGTCCTGGAGCGTCGGGTTGCGACGCACTTTGTCCAAGTCCATATACAAGTCATTGATCGATTCGGACAGGTACTGCAACTTCTGGTTGAGCGTGCCCAGCTGCAGGTCTTTTTGCCGTTCCTCCAACGCCGCTTCCTGGCGCTTGAGGCCTTCGAGCAATTCATCGAGGTTGATCGGCTTCTGGTAGTAATCGGCGATGCCCGCACGCAGGGCTTTGATCACATCCTGTTTGTCGGCACGACCGGTGAGCATGATCGCTTCGAACGCACGATGTTTGCCGGCGATCCGTTGCAGCGCCTGGACCAGTTCGATGCCGTCCATGTCCGGCATGTGCAGGTCACACAGCACTAAACCAATCTGAAGGTCTTCGCCAAAACGCTGGACCGCTTGCTGGCTGGACTCGCACGGGACACAACGGTACCCGCTGCTTTCAAGAAATTCACAGAGTTCCTCCACTATCAATGGTTGATCGTCGACAACGAGCACTTTTACTGCAGACGTAAGCTTGTTCACGCGCTACTCCATGCCTGGCAAGCCAAATGATGACCTATCCTTTCTGACGAAAACTCCTACACAACTACTCATTAAACGTAGACGTACTTTCCGACTATGTACATAGCATTAATCAACTCGTGCGACTGATGGATCCAAAACCAGCTGCCGGCAAAACCTGTCAAAACGAAGGGCGCAAAGGGCTGTTTTGTTGACGCTTGCCCTGCCCGCTCAACGCGATTTGAGCTAAGCCATTGATGCATAAGTGTCCAGGCCACCATGACGATGCCGGCACCGATCAACGCCCCCAACAGGTAGTCGATATTGGAGGCCAGCCCCAAGGCGGCTAGCAACTTCACATCCCCCGCGCCAAAGCGGCCCAACGCATAGCCCGGCAAGGTCAGTACCAGTGCCAAAGCCAAGGCCAGGCCGCCCTCGCTGCGGGGTGCGCCCAGCCAGGTCGACCCCGCCCACAGCAGGTAGATCAACGCCAGCAGGCCTACGCCCAGGGTCAGCGTATTGGAAATTTGGCGCTGGCGAATATCCTGCACAGCACATACGCCCAACCACAGCACAATCACTAGCGTCTGGATCACGTAAAAAACATCCCTTTTGGCTGAATGATTCTATGCTGATATCAAGTACTCGACTCAGGGTAGACGCAGTCATGAAATCGAGCCTCCCGAGAAAGCAAAAAGGCGCTGCGGCGATCGAGTTTGCCTTGGTCTTCGTGATTTTCTTTGCAGTGTTCTACGGCATGCTCAGCTACAGCTTGCCGCTGCTGTTGATGCAGTCATTTCACCAAGCGGCAGCCGAAGGGGTACGCCGCAGTGTGTCCCTGGACCCCAGCACCGCAGGCTATTCGGCCCTGGTGGTGCAACGCGCCAAGGATGCCGCCCAGGCCCAATTGAACTGGATCCCCGGCTCATTGAAATTCTTGCCCGGCTATATCACCGCCACCTACACCAATAATTTGCTGACAGTGAAGATCACCTACCCCTCGGCCAATATCAAAGCGGTCTTGCCGGCCCTGGTATTGCCCGGGGTGGGCACCGTACCCAACCTGCCCACCAACCTCACTGCTACCTCGAGCCTTCAGTTTTGACGACGGGGGATAAATTGTTCGCACGCCTGCGCGGGCGCACCAGCGCCCTGGCCTTGGACGCGCCAGCAGCACCCGCGTCGGGCCTGCAAGTGCAACTGGACAACCTGGGTGGGGTGCTGAACATCTCGGGCACCTTGAAGCCTTTACTTGCCCAGCATCTTGCCAACGCGCCCAACCCCCCCTTGCAGACCTTGCTGTGTGCCGACAGCGCGCGGAGTGTCGAGGGCACGCCGCAGGAGTGGCAACGACACGGCCTGGACCTCGACTTCCAGGGCGCTGCTGGCCAGGTCCTGCATACCCGCGGCTGGATCGAGCCGGAGGGCGACGGCTGGGCCCTGCACCTGCTGGACATCACTGACCTGCTGGCCGACCGAGTACGGGTGCAGCAACGCGAACAGAACCACCAACTCGCCGCCCTGATGAGCGAACAGCTGCGCGTGTGCAGCCCCAACCGCCTGCCCGAGGTGTTCAGCGAACACCTGCGCAGCGTGGCCCAGCGTTGGCGCATCCCCTGCGTCGCCATGGCACTGCTCGACGAAGATGATCAAGGCTGGCGCATCTACAGTCACTACGCCGCTCACGACGCCCCGGCCTTGTGGCAGACCGGGCAACACCTGGGCACCAGCCTGGACAGCATCAACGGCAACACACCACTTAGCCTGGACATTGCCCAGGGGCGCAGCGACAACCCGCGCCTGCACAGTGTATTTGGCAATGCCGACGGCTTCCTGGTGCCGTACCGCGACAGCCATGGCGCCGCCGCGTGGCTGCTGTGTGGCTTCTATAACGGCCAGGCACACCACACCGGCGAGCGTGACTGGCTGAACCTGTGCGCAGCACTCGCCGCGCCGCTGCTGGGCCGTCTGCGCGAACAGCGTCACCACCAGCAACTGGAACGGGTAGAAGCCCTGCAAGGCCTGCTCGGCACTGGCTGGTGGGAACTGTTGCCCGCTACCCAGGAAATCCAACTGGCGCCACAATTGCTGCGCAACCTGAGCCTGGACGACGGCCCCACCCGCCAACCCCTCGGTACCTGGCTCGAGCTCATCCACCCCGCCGACCGTCAGGCCCTCGACAGCCGCCTGCAAGACCTGCAAGCCCTGGGCAAGCCACTGCTGACCAACGTGCGCCTGCAACGCACCGAGTCCGAGCAGTCGCCCCTGTGGTACCGCATACAAGGCCAAGTGCTGGGAGCCGGCAATGAACGGCGCTGGGTCGGCTTCATGCTCGACATCAGCGACATTCAGAACCAGCAACTGCAAGCCGCCGCCGCCCATGCGCGCCTGGACAACCTGATCGCCAGCTCACCGGCCGTCATCTATGTGCAGCGCTACGTCAACGGCGCGCTGCACCCAGCGTTTTTCAGCGCCAGCCTGTTGCCGCTGCTGGGCTGGACCTTGGCCGATTGCAACCACGACACCCTGGCGGCGCTGATCCACCCCGACGACCGAGAACACTACTTCGAACGCACCCGCCAGCTGCTGCGCGAAGGCAACGTGCGCAGCCGCTACCGCCTGCGCGACAAGCAAGGCAACTACCACTGGCTGCTCGACGAAGCCAAGCTTTTGCGCGACGACCTCGGCTTGCCGGTGGAAGCCGTGGGCCTTTGGCTGGACGTCACAGAGGCGACCCTGGCCGCCGAGCAGGTGCGCCAAAGTGAAGAGCGCTACCGCATCCTGGTGGAAGACTCGCCAGCGATGATCTGTCGCTACCGTCCCGACCTGATCCTCACCTTCGGCAACACGCCGCTGGCCAATTACCTGGAATCCCGGCCCGACCAATTGCCAGGCATCGACTTGGGCCAGTGGCTGTCGGATGAACAGCGCGCCGCCTTTATGCAACGCATTCAGCAACTGACCCCGGAATTCCCGGTGAGCACCGCGGAAATCAGCCTGCAACTGCCGGGGCGCGAACATGCCTGGTGGGTGTGGTCGGACCGTGGCGTCTTCGATGAACAAGGCGCTCTGATCGAAGTGCAGGCCGTGGGCCGCGACAACACCGAAGTACGCCGCTCCCAGCAGCAACTGACCCAAAGCGCGAAAATGGCCACCCTCGGCGAAATGGCCACCGGCCTGGCCCATGAGATCAACCAGCCGCTGAACGTGATGCACATGGCCATCACCAATGTGCTCAAGCGCCTGGGCAATGGCGATGTGCAAATCGACTACCTCACGGAAAAACTGCAGCGTATCGACGCCCAGGTGCAACGCGCGGCACGGGTGGTCGACCATATGCGCGTGTTCGGCCGCCGCTCGGAAATCGAGCAGCAACCGTTCGACCCCGCGCAGGCGCTGGAGGGCACCCTGTCCCTGCTCAGCGAAGGCCTGCGCGGCAAAGGTGTAGACGTGCGCATCAGCCCTGCGGACTTCTCGGTGCAGGTCAAAGGCTATGTCGACCAGCTGGAACAGGTGCTGATCAACCTGATGGTCAATGCCCGCGACGCATTACTCAGCCGGCGAGAAAAAGACCCCGCCCTGCGCCCCTGGATTGCCCTGCACAGCGAGCACGACAGCCGCCATGTGCGTATCTGGGTCGAAGACAACGCCGGCGGGATCGACCCGCGCCTGTTGGAGCGGATTTTCGAACCGTTCTTTACCACCAAGCCGATAGGCGTCGGCACCGGATTGGGGCTCTCGGTGAGCTATGGGATTGTGGAAAACATGGGTGGGCGCCTGAGCGTCACCAACGGCGAGGCCGGCGCGAAATTCTGCGTCGAGTTACCCATCGCGCAAAACTCAATCAGCTAACCACGATGCGAAGCGAGCCGCTCTTGCTCTTGCTCTTGCTCTTGCTCTTGCTCTTGCTCTTGCTCTTGCTCTGCTTTTGATCTTAGGCGCCCCGTCAAACCACGCTGGCCGGAATTCGACAGGGATTTGGGGGGTAAACCGGCAGGGATGCCGGTTTAGCCGCCCCGCGCCATGGATGGCGCGTGGCGGCGGCCCCCCAAATCACTGGCGGATTACGGGCACACCGAGCCTAAGCGAGGTGCCGAGTGGTGGGGCAAGAGCCTTTTGCTTACTTTTGGGCTCTTTTCAAAAGTGAGCCGCTGTAAAAGCGGAACCCTAAGTGGCCGTTACCGCAGGAATGGATATGTACACGTTCCAACTGTGTTGACTGCCAGGCCGCCTTCGCGAGCAAGCCCGCTCCCACAGTTGGATCGCGGGGGGTCAGGTAGATAGGCGTCGGCTGGCAGGCCGCCATCGCAGGCACGCCAGCTCCCACATTTGGAACTCGGGGAGTCAGCTAAATCACCAGATAAGCCCGGCCCATATGGCAAGAGAGATTGGCACCGACTTCGGCATTGCCCAGGTTGATGCCCAAGGCGCTGAGCAAGGTGTTGACGACAGGGTCGAGAATCGGTGACAGCACATTCTGGATCAGCCCCACCACCGCCGTGGTAATGGTCGCCAACAGCCCGGCAACCCCAGCCAACGCGCCACTGGAGACACTGCCGCTGGGCGGTGCGTAAGTCACCTGCAAGCCATTAAGGGTCGCCGCCAGGCTGCCGACGATATTGGCGGTGCCCGGCGCGAACTTGTAGGTGGGCGGCGCATTCATCTCGGCCACCGGCGCAAACACCATCGTGCTGGTTTGCGCGGCAATGGTGGAGTTGGCTTTCAACAGCAAACCACCCCCCACATTGGGTGTACGGTTGGGGCTGCACAGCAGCGTCAGGACCACACAGTAGCGCTGGCCAAAATCGATCAGCCTGACCGGCTGCACATCGACTGCTGCGGAGGAAGAAAAAGCCGCCACCGGATCCACTGTACCGACCGCCAGGGTCGCCAGGGACGTAGTGGCTTTCACCGTCAAGGATTTGGAGGCCGGCGAGTCGCAATTGAAATCCGTGACATTGGTTTGCGCACTGCCGGCTTCGATGTAAATGGCCAGCGATGTGGTGACATCGACGTCAGCCACATTACAGGCCACCAGGCACAACACACCGCCAACCACCGCCGGCAGGTTGAGGTTCAACAAGCCCTTGACCACCTGGGACACCGGCGTGCCCAGGCCCGTCAATATGGACGCCACGCCAGAGACCGCCTTGATGATCGGCGCCTGCACGGTCACCAACGTGCGCACTTGCGCGGTGCGTACAAAAATCTGATCGGTCGGCGGGGTATTCTGCAAGCCCTTCTTGGCCAGCATAGGATTGCCAATGGCCGACAGCTGCGGCGGTTCGATGACCTTGGTCTGGATCGACACATTGCCCACCAGCGGAATCGCGACCTGCGCCGCCGCACTCACCGCATTCTTGCTGCTGGACAACTGCGCCACCGCTTCCAACAGTTGAAACAATTGCACGTTGCTATTCAGCGCCGCCGTCGGCGTGCCGGTGGCGATGTCAATCAGGTCACCCACGGTCAACAGCTTGCTGTTGGGCGCAATGGCTTGAATCGAAATCACGTCATTGACGACCGCTGTGACCGCCGCACCGTTTTTCTGCAAAACCTTCACAGCAGCGTCGATCAGTTGAGTAGCCGAGACTGCGGTACTGAGCAAGGCATCGTAGTCACCGGCCTTCACGTTCAGGTTAATCGCCAGTTGGTCCAAATAACTGAGCAGGTTGACGTTGGTCTGCAGCAAGCCGTTCCAACCCGCCGCCGTGAGCGAAAGGTTGCCGCCGAGCAGGTTGCCGATGACCAGGTTGAGCAGCGGGGATTTGCCTGAATCGACGCTGGCCAGGCTGCTGCGGATCGACAGCTGCGCCACGGGCGGTGGTGTCGCCGCGACGGCGGTGGCGCTCAAGTTGATTTGCGGGGTAATCGGCGCACCACTGAACAGGTTCCACAGCCCATTGGCAACGCTGGTCATCACAGTGCGGGAAGCCACCACGCGGATAGCGTCGCTCTTGGTGGCATCAGCGGTAAACACACGGGTGTTCAGAGCATTGGTCGCCAGGGTGCCGCATGTCACCGCCAGGGTGCTGCCATTACCGACCACAAAACCGTTGCGCGCCGCATTTTGCGTGGCATAGGCGTTTGCGGTGGTGTTGGTACCGCATTGGCCACCGAGACTGGCTGCCTCCAACGCCGAGGTATCGGCGACGGATTGCAGCTTGCGCTTTTCCAAATACAAGCGCCCGCTGTCGACCGCCAGCAACGTAAACACCAAGGCCAAGGCCAAAGTGCCTGCCGCCATCAAGCCAATTGCACCACGCTGTCTGGAGCCGAATCGGGGAGACATCGAAGCACTCCTGCGCTAACTCTCCGTTGCACTGGAGTGTAGACAAGGCTTCGGCAGGTTGCTGGCAACTCGCCACATTGGCGACTGGCGGAGATGCCCTGATACGCCCTGATACTGTAGGAGCGAGCTTGCTCGCGAAAAACCTACAGACGCCGCGTTGATTCAGGAAGTACGCGTTATCGTTGACGTTTTTCGCGAGCAAGCTCGCTCCTACAGTGAGCGATCAGCGCGGGGGGTAGTTGGAAAGGATCTTGGTCACGGTGCTGCGGATGGCTTTGTTGCGTTCCTCGGGGTTCGGCGTGCTGGCCATCATCTGTTCGTCGCTGCCGCGCCACACCAGCTTGCCGTCCTTGCCGTCGAGCAGGTCGATCTGGATGGTCGCGACCTTGTAGGTGATATTGCGGGTTTCGTTGTACATCGGCGCGCCCCAGTAACCATTCCACGGGCCGCCCCAGGCACCGCCATAGTTGGTGGTGACTTGCTGCTGGCGGTCTTCGACGATCAGGTAGGCCTGTACATTCAGGTCAGCCTTGGTGCCCGCCGCCGCAGGACGCAAACCGCGCTGATCCAGCTGTTCGCCCACGGCCTGGCGGATGCGTTGCTCGGTGAGGTCGCTCTTGATCCTCGGGTCATCGGGACGGTACTGCAACGCTGGGTCTTTCCAGGCCCAATTGCGGTAGGCGCCGAAGTCTCGGCTGGCGTCGAAATCGTGGTTGACCTGGTTGCTCTGGCAACCGCCCAGCAACATGACAACAGCAAGCGCAGCGATGCGACGAAGCATGGTGTTCTCCAAAAACAACGTGGGCATGTAATGAGAATAGCTGCTAACTGGGCGGATAGGCAGCCATTGCCTTCTGCATCGCCTTGCGCAAGCTATCGGCGCGTTCGCTCAGGCTGCCCTGGCTAGTGGTTTCGGCACTGGTGCTCCACACCGGCTGGCGGGTGCGCGCATCGAACAGGCTGATACGCGCCACGGCCACTGTCACTTCATAGGTGCGCACCACGGGCACGCTGTTGTACATGCCGTAACCGTTGCCATAGCGGTTATAGCCGCCGTAGCCGTAACCATAATCGTCCTGGACCTGGCGCAGGCGTTTTTCCAGGCGTACATCGGCGCTCACAAGCAGGTCGGGCGCACGCTTGTCATGCAAGGGGCGCAAGCCGCGCTGATCGAGGGCGCCGCTGACCGCCTCGGCAATCTGTGCCGAATCGGCCCAGGCCGTGCCCGCCGGCAACTGACCGTTGAGCCAACCCCAGCTGCGGTAGGCGCCATAGTCGCGCACCGGCGCGGGGTAGGCGCTGGCATCAAAGGTAGTGGCCGCCTGGGCGGGCGCCGGCGGCATCGGTGCCGAACTGGCCACGTAAGGATTGGGGCTCGAGCAGGCCCCAAGGCCTAGAGACAACAGGATTAAACCGAGACGACGCATGTCGACCTCCCACGCTGGGCCGCTTAAACCGGGCGGCAGATCCAGTGCAAATATCGCCCAAGCCCGGCAAAGCTTGGGTGACGACGGTGAGCGAGCTCCATCTCCAACAAGTCCTGCAGGTTGGCGCGAGCCTGGAATTCCACCGGCATATAGTCGTGGAACACCCGCACGCCACTTTGGCTTTCGACCTGCCACAGCCCTTCGAGTTGCGCCGCCAACTCCCGTGGGTCCAGGGGTTGTTGCGGCGTCAGGCTCTGCTTTTCGCCGGCCATGTCGTTCTTGCGCATTTTGCGGAAGTGGCCTTTGAGCAGATTGCGGTAGATCAACGCATCACGGTTGTAGAACGCCAGGGACAACCAGCCACCCGGCAGCGTCAGTTGGTGCAGTACCGGCAGGATGGCGTGGGGCTCGGCCAACCACTCCAGCACGGCATGACACAGCACCAGATCGTAAGGCTCGGTGAGTTGGCCGAGCAAGTCCTGCCACGGTGCATGAATAAAGGTCGCGGTCTGGCCGGCGTCAACAAAGCGCTGACGCGCCCCTTCAAGCATCGGCGCCGCGGGTTCGGCCAGGGTTACCTCGTGGCCCTGCTCGGCCAGCCACAGCGACATGTGCCCAAGGCCTGCACCGATATCCAGCACGCGCAATGGGCGTTGCGGCAAGGTTTCTAACAGGTCGGCCTGGAGCACCGCCAAGCGAATCGCGCCCTTGGCACCGCCGTAGATTTTTTCGGCAAAGCGCGTGGCCAACTGGTCGAAATGACGATCACTCATGGGCAAACCGCCGTTCGCTATCGGCCAGCTTGGCGCGCACCACTTCGTTCATATCCAGCCCCAGCTCACTGCACAGCAACAGCAGGTACAGGACAATATCGCCGACCTCCTGGCCCGCATGGGCGAGTTTATCGGCGGGCAGTTGGCGGGATTGGTCTTCGGTGAGCCATTGGAAGATTTCCACCAGCTCGGCCATTTCCACGCTGGCAGCCATGGCCAGGTTTTTCGGGCTGTGGAACTGCTTCCAGTCGTTGGTATCGCGGATGCGGTGCAGGCGTTCGGTGAGGTGTTCGAGGTTCATGCGGGGGCTCCTGAATGGGTATAGCTTACCCCATGACGGGACGCGGAGCGTCCCAGGCGGCGTTCCCACGCAGAGCGTGGGAACGATCAGCGATCAGTCGACAACGCTGAACTCGAGCCTGGCGGTTTGGCCGGCTTCATCCAATACGCTGAGCTGATAGCGCCCCAGCCGTTCAAAACTGGCGTTGATGCTGTCCTGATTGGCGCTGTCCCCCAACGGCGCGCCATTGAGGAACCACCAACGCCGGCCACTGCCGCCCAGGGCGGAGATGTTCAGGCGCAAGGCTTGCTGACTGGCGGCGGGCAAACGTAATTGATCGCCCTCGCGCACGCCCACGATGGACAACGGCGACGCCGCAGCCAGCGCCGGTGGAGGGCAATCCGGGTCAGGCGCAGGAATGCGCGCTTCCCGGCGTTCAATCCTTGGCAACCAGGGCTCCAGCGGCGCCGGCCACAGCGCGATGTTTTTGGGGGTTGCGCCAGGGCAATGGGCATCGACCCTCAAACCCTTGGGGTTAACCCAGATGCTTTCCATCAAGCCCACGCTCAAGGGTTGATCCAATGCCTGCAAGGTCGGCGGCGTGGTGTTGTCCAGGGTCCAGGCAAAACGCTGGCGGCGGCAATTGGGGTCGCTGCGGCTCATGGGCTGGCCCAGCGGCCAACAAATCGCTGCCACGCCGATATTGGCAGGCACCGATTTGACTGGCGCACTGATGCCGCGCTGGCTGTCGCGGTTGGTCAGCACGTCATGCACCTGCAACATCAATGGTGCTGCCGACGCCAGGCCGAACTGCCCCGGTACCGGCGTGCCATCGGGCCGGCCGATCCATACGCCAATCAGGTAACGCGGGCCCACGCCAATCGCCCAGGCATCGCGAAAGCCATAACTGGTGCCGGTTTTCCATGCCAGCACCGGCCGTTGGACCAGCTCGGCACGCGGGTCGCGGTCGGGCCGCGCTTGGCCGCTGAGGATGCGCCGCACAATCCATGCGGCGCCGGGCGACAGCAACGGCCGCTCCCTGAGCGTATCGTCCGGCTGTAACCGCAGGCTGGCGCTCTTGCCATCGCGGGCCAGGGCGCTGTAACCACTCACCAGATCTTCCAGACGACTGCCCGCACCGCCGAGGATCAGCGCCAGGTTCGGCTCGGCCAATGCCGGCAACGCCAACGGCATGCCACCGATGCGCATCTGTGCGGCAAAGCGCTTGGGCCCGTAGGCTTCCAGCAGTTGCACCGCAGGCAGGTTCAACGAACTGGACAACGCGGTGCTCGCCGGCACCGCGCCAGTAAAACCCATGGAAAAGTTGCCTGGACGGTAATCGCCATAGCGCCGAGGCACGTCCTGCAACAGCGATTCGGAGTGAATCAGGCCGTCATCCAACGCCATCCCGTAGAGAAAAGGCTTCAAGGTGGAACCGGGCGAACGCAGCGCGCTGATCATGTCCACATGGCCAAAGCGCTTGGTGTCATTGATATCCACCGACCCCAGGTAGGCGCGCACCGCCATGCTTTCTTCTTCCACCACCAGGATGGCCGCGGAGGTGTGCTCCGGCAGGCGTGCGCGCCAGCCCAACAGCAGGTCTTCGAGACGGCGTTGCAAGGTGGCATCCAGCGTGGTGCGAATCAGTGGCGGGCTGTCGGGGCGATTCAGGCGACGTGCGAGCAAGGGCGCCAGGCTCGGTTCCAGGCGTGGGGCGAGCAACAGGGGTTCTTCCAAGGCTTCATCCACCGCCGATTGCGGCCATACCTGAAACTCGGCCAGGCGGCGCAGCACTTTGTCCCGGGCCTGCTGCGCGCGCTGCGGATGACGGTCCGGGCGCAAACGGCTCGGCGCCTGGGGCAATACCGCGAGCAACGCGGCTTCGGCGTGAGTCAGTTGTGAAGGCGACTTGCCCAGGTACGCCCAACTCGCCGCCGCCACGCCCTGCAGCGTGCCGCCGAAAGGCGCACGGTTCAGGTATAGGTTGAGGATTTCGTCCTTGGACAGGTGCCACTCCAACTGCGCGGTACGCCACAGCTGGCGTAACTTGCCGTGCAGGGTGCGTGAGTGCGGGTCGAGCAGGCGCGCCACTTGCATCGACAAGGTACTGCCGCCGGAGACCACCCGCGCGCCGCTCAGGTTTTGCCAGGTCGCACGCACCAGCGCCAACGGGTTTACGCCGGGGTGGTGGTAGAACCAGCGGTCTTCATAGGTGAGCAGCGCGTCGAGGTAATAGGGTGAGACTTCGCGGGTTTGTACCGGGTAGCGCCATACGCCATTGGCATCGGCAAATCGCCACAGCGGCGTGCCATCTTCGGCCAGCACTACCCGGGCCAGGTCGTCCTGGGGCAGGGGCAAAGGCCAGATGCGATCGGCCAGCCATAGCAGGGCAACCACCAACACCACACAACCCAAAGCCCAGCGCAATAACTGTGGGAGCGGGCTTGCTCGCAAAAGCGGTGGGTCAGTTGGCAGAGATGTCACAGGCACGCCGCCTTCGCGAGCAAGCCCGCTCCCACATTGGGCGGAGTACATCCAGGTGTGATTAAACTAAAACTCAAACGGGCAAACCTCTATGCTTGCAGGGAACTCGCCTGCGTTATCGACAACCAAAGGCACAGTTACGCCCACCTTCTCATCAGGACACGCACATGCAGGTAGAAAGCTTTTTCGAATGGTTGGGCCAGGCGCTCGGTTCCGTCATCCGTTTTATCGTCGACGGGCTCAGCGGTTTGTTCGGGGCCTTGACCCACGCCGGCGGCAACTTTATCGACGGCCTGTCACGCACCTTGGGCATGGACACCTCGATCATCAGCATCATCACTCTGATCGTCGGGTTGCTCTTCCTGTACTCGGCGGTACGCGCCTTTATGCGGGCCTCGATTATCGTGGGAATCATCTGGCTGATGCTGGGGCTTTGGTTGCTGAGCTGGGTCGTACACTGATATTTCGATCCTCTCCTGTAGGAGCGAGCTTGCTCGCGAAAAACTCACAGACGCCGCGTTGATTCAGGAAGCACGCGTTATCGTTGACGTTTTTCGCGAGCAAGCTCGCTCCTACAGTGTCTTTCAGCGGCCCTTGATCACCATATCCACCGGCGTCTCGCCCACCGCCTGCCAGTTCGGCCGATACATCGACTCTACCTGCGGCGGCGGCACGCGGTAGGTTCCCGGTGTCACCGCACGCGCCAGGTACAACAAGTGCGTGGTGCCATAGCCATCCAGATTCATCGCCGCCACATAGCGATCATCCCTGAACTCCTGGTGCTTGAGCGAGGCATTCTGCATCGACTCGCGCCACTCCTTGACCTGGCTACTGGCGTTCTCCAGGCTCGCTGCGCTTTGTGCCAGGTTCTGGTTTTCCAGTTCCAGGCCGGCGGGCAGCAAGTCCACCACCAGGGCATCCGGCACCCGTTGCTTGGCACTGACGGCCAGGTGCACCAGCACCAGGTCACCGCTGTTGAGGCTGCGCAGATTCAACGGCTGGCCATTCATGCCCAGGTATTCGCGGCGAATACTCAGGTTCTCGCCACCCGGGGCAGGCGGCACTTGTGGGTAACCCGAGATTGTCAGTTGCTGGTAGACCGGCACACCGCTTTGATTGGTCAGGCTCAAATTGCCGGAAAGCAGCTTGCCTTCCAGGTTGAGCGTCGACTGTTGGTTGTTCAGCTCATGCTCCCCGTCGCTGCCATCCAAGAGCACCTTCCACGCCGATTCTGGCTGGGCGAAACCCAGCCGCCCGGCCAGGAACAGCGAGTTGCGCTCCTGGGTCGACAGATAGGGGCTGGCCGCCAACTGGTCCGACAAGGTAAACAGGCGCTCTTCACGCGTGCCCTTGGCCAAGTCATTTTCCTCCAGCAACGCCAGAATCATCGCCTGATCGCGCAACGGGCTGCCGTAGTCGGCCAGCCACTCCTTGGCACTGCGCTGCGCCGCCAACCCGGCCAACAACGCCTGATCCGCACGCGGCTGGTCACCCATTTTCTGCAGGGCAATGGCCAACTGCACCAGCGGCAAGCCGGAGCGTGCGTCGCTGCGCCGTTCGAACAGACTGCGCAACGCACCCAACGGCGCCTGCTGACTGCGCGCCAGCACCATACCGGCGTAGGCCTGTACGGCAAACCGGGTGTGTTCGGCGTTGTCGCTGTAGTCCACCTCGATCAGGTTACGTTCCTGCACATACCGCAACAGGCGCTCGCTGGCCTTCTTCAAGGCTTCAGGCGGTACTGCAAAACCCTGGTCGCGGGCGCGCAGCAGGAAGTCGGTGACATACGCAGTCAGCCAATATTCTTCCTCGCCATCAGCGCCCCACAAACCGAAGCTGCCGTTGTAGCGCTGCATGCCCAGCAGGCGCTCGATGCCCAACTCGATCTTGCGCTTGCGCTCGGCATCCGGCTCGCCCTTGATGCTCAGGCGCTTGAGCAGCGCGTCGTCGGCGTACAGCGACGGGTACAAGCCACTGGCGGTTTGTTCCAGGCAGCCATAGGGGTACGCCTTGAGCGCACTGATCTGCGCGCCCAGGTTCAACGGCGGCCGGCTCGACAGGCTCAACAGCGCCTCACGCCCCGAGGCATCGAACTGATCCAGCGCACCCGCCGGCAAGCTCCACGGCTGATCCTTGATCACGGCGCGGTAATGCTTGAGCAAGGCCGGGTACGCCGGGCGTACGCCCAGGGTCCACTCACGGCTGAACGGCGGCAGGTTTTCCCCCGGCAGGTCCAGGCCATTGACCGTAACCTTGACCCTGCCCTGACCGAAACCGCCCCAGGCTTTTACCGGAATGCGCAGGGTGGTGCGCTGGCCTTGCTTGAGTTCAACCGATTGCGTGTCGCTGTTGACCAGTTCCAACGGCCCTTGCGTCGTTAATTGCACATCGAGTTTCTGCGCCTTGCCCGACAGGTTTGAGAGGTCCAGGGCCAGGGTGGTCTGGTCGCCCCCGGCCAGGAAGCGCGGCGCCGACAACTCGGCAATCAGCGGGGCGGCGATCACCGTCTTGCCTTCGGCCATGCCGTAGCGATCATCGCTCCAGGCTTGGGCCATCAGGCGCAGTTCGCCGTTGAAGTCGGGGATATTGACGCTGACTTCGCCCTCGCCTTTGTCGTTCAGCGTCACCGGGGCGCTTTGCAGGGCGACGATGGTTACGCTGGTGTCCGGGCGTTTGCCGCCTTTGGCCAACGCCGCGTCGCCACCAAATGCCAGGCTGGCCAGGCGCCCTTGGCCGGCTTCAATCAACTGGCCGTAGATGTCGAATTGGTCGACGCCATAGGCTTTGCGGCCAAACAGGCTGGCGTACGGATCGGGCGTTGGGAATTCGGTGATATTGAGGATGCCCACGTCCACCGCCGCGAGCAGTACGTGCACCTGTTGGGGCACGCTGCCATCGGCGTTCCTGGCGGCGATCTTCACCGTCAGCGGTTGTTTGGGGCGCATTTTTTCAGGTGCAGTGAGGGTCAGGCCGAGTTTGCGCTGGGTGCGATCCAGCGGCAGGTGCAGCAAGCCCACGGCGCGTTTAGGCGTGATATTGGCTTTGCGCTCGCCGGGACGAATCACCAGGGCGCTCACATACAGATCGTGGCGCGACCATTTCGGGTCGAGCTTCACCGCAAAGCTTTTGCCTTCGGCCGGCACGTCGATTTCCTGCCACCACAGCGGGCCTTCGGCAGACTCCACCAACAGGTAGCCTTTACCGGCAGCCGGTGGCGTGACGGTGACATTGGCGGTGTCGCCATCGCCATAGGCGGGTTTGTCCAACGCCAGCTTGACCTGGTCGGGGCGCACGGCGCCGCCTTCGGTGTTGTCCTGGGCCTGGTAGCCGGCCCAGAAACGCAGGCTGCTGACCAACCCGGTGTGCGGGTCTTCAACCTCCACACGGTAAGGGCCCCACTCCACCTGGAAACTGACCTTGGCGGTGTCACCCGCCTTGATGTTCAGGCTCTGCTCATCGAGGTTGAGGAATTTCTCGTTGAAGTGGTAGCTCCAGCCGTCATTCTCCGAGTAGTTCCAGTAGTAGTCGCGGCGCTCACGCACCAGGCGCACCTTGAGGTCTTGCGCGGCCAGTTTCTGACCGTCCTGGTTGGCCACCAGCACTTCGAATTCCACCGGGCCATCGCCGTTGGTTTCCTTGCCGTCAAACAGGCCACGCAGGCCCGGCAATTGCTCGGCCGGCCAGATAGGCTGCACCAGGCGCCGGGTGATCGGCCGACCGCCGGACTCCTGCAGGCTGGCTTGCACAATCAGTTGCAACGGCGACTTGGCCTCGGCCCACTTGCTTTCCAGGGTCAGCGCTTGCTCGCCATTGGCGTCGAGTACGCTTTCGTCCAGTTCGAAATCCTGGCTCAGCTCTTCTTCAGTGACGGAACCGAACTGGTAGCCCGGCAGGGATTTGACCGCCTCACGCAGTGGCCGCACGTACACCTGGCCACTGACGCGGTTACCGGAGGCGGGCGCGCCGTAGAGGTAACGACCGTTGACCTGGATGACCGGGTTATCCGCCGGGCTCAACGCCGTGTCACTGCCCTTGAGTTCCAGCGCCAGGCGTTCGGGCAGGAAGTCTTCGACGAGAAATTCATAGAGTTGCGGCTTGCCGTCACCGAGGTCGAACACCAACTGCCAGCGCCCGGTCGGCGCCTCGCCAGCCAGCTGCAACGGGTATTGATACAGGCCCGACGCGTCGGCCTCCCACACGAACTTGCGGCTCACCTGTTCATCCGGGCGCCGCACTTCGACGCTCACCGGCTGAGGCTTCACCGCCTTGCCATCCTTGTCACGCAACAGCGCGTTGAGCAGCACGGTTTCGCCGGGGCGATACAAATCACGCGGGCCGAACACAAAGAACTGCAACGGGTGGGACGGTTGCCCGCCGATATCGAACTCCGCCAAATCCAGCGCGGCGCTGTCCAGGCGCAGCAGGCTGGTTTGCTCGCCCTGCTTGGCCAGTAACACCTGGGCTTTTTTCGGCAGCGGCAACTCGGCGTGGCCAACGTCTTCGGTCTTGCCCTGGCCGAGCACGCGGCCTTCGGCATCGAGGATTTCCAGTTCGACGCCGTTGAGTGCCTTGCCGCCTTCCAGGGCCTGGGTAAACACATCCAGGCGATTGGCGTAGCGGTGCACCGACAGGCCGATATCACTCAAGGTGAACAGGGTGGCCGGTTGCGAATAGTTGTAGGTGCCCGAAGCGCGCATCACCGCGAGGTACACGCCCGGCTGCTGCAACTGCTTGAGGCCGGCAATCGGTAGCAACAGGGTTTCGCGGGTATTGCGCGCCGGGTTCAGGTCGAAACGCCCGCCGTACACCAGTTCGGCCATTGGCAGCAGTTCACGGGACTCATAGCTTTGCAGGCTGGTATTACGCCCCCACTGCGCCAGGAACGACGGCAGGGATTCGGGTTTGATCCGAAAGAATTCCACGTCGATCTTGTCGACATTCAACGCGATCACCGGCAGGCCCTCGGCCAGGCGCGTCGGCAACAGGGTGCCACGGCTGGCGAAGCCGACGGTGGCTTGCAGGTCGCGGGTTTCCAGGCGGGCGCTGTATTCGGCGGCGAGGGTGTTGCCGTTGACCGCCTTCACCCCTGCGTCCACGGTCAGCACCAGTTTGCGCTGCGGTTCAAGGTGGCGCAGGCGCAATTCCATCAGGTTATCGGACAGTTCCCAGGCGCCATCGACCTTGCCGGACTTGCTGTCTACCAGGTGCAGCTTGTCGGCGAATTTCTGATCGGGGTCCAGCGGAATGGAAAAACTCACCGACAGCGTGCTGGCCCCATCCAACTGCACCTCGGACACATCCACCACGCTCAGCTCACGCCCGGCATAGCGTTGCTTCAACACTGCCACGTCCACCGCCGCTTTCACCGGCTTCGGCGCTGCCGCCACGGTGGGCGCAGGCGGTGCAGCGGGTTTATCGGAAGAATCGCAAGCGCTCAGCAGGGCCAGCGCGCAGGCCAGGAACAGTCCTTTGTTAAGCATGGGGCACTCATAGTCAGAGGGAACCGAGGGGTGAACTATATATCAGCGCCGACCAAGCTGCTGCGGCGCCGGTCACATTGACCGACGGAGGGGCGGTTGGTTCTAGGTGGGCATGAAGCCAAGCCAAATCCCACAGCCACTGGAGATCAAACGGTGGGAGCTGGCTTGCCTGCGATAGCGGTCTTTCAGCCGATATCTTCACTGGCTGACCCACTGCTATCGCAGGCAAGCCAGCTCCCACATTGGTTCTGCTGTGTGGCGGGTTGACGGTTACAATGCCGCTCTACCAAGGAGCCTTCATGACCGCCCTGCTGACCGACTGGCGCCACCGCCCCACCCATCGCCGCGTCTGGGCCCTGGCCGCGCCGATGATCCTGTCGAATATCTCGGTGCCCTTGGTGGCTCTGGTGGACAGCATGGTCATCGGCCACCTGCCCCACGCCCACCAACTGGGTGCCGTGGCTGTCGGCGCCAGCCTGTATACCTTCCTCGCCTGGGCCATGGGTTTCCTGCGCATGGGCTCCACCGGGTTCGCCGCCCAGGCCGCCGGGCGTAACGATGGTGCAGCGTTGCGGCAAATCCTGTTGCAAGGCTTGCTGTTGGCGCTGGGGCTGGCGATTTTACTGGGTACCGTGGGCATTCCCCTGAGCCATCTGGCCCTGGAATGGATGCAGCCCTCGCCCGAACTGAACCAACTTACCCGCGAGTTTTTCCACACCCGCCTGTTCGGCCTGCCCGCCGCTCTCGCCAGTTATGCACTGGTCGGCTGGTTCCTCGGCACCCAGAATGCACGAGCGCCATTGGCGATTTTGCTGACCACCAACCTGGTCAACATCGCGCTTAACCTATGGTTCGTCCTCGGGCTGGACTGGGGCGTGGTCGGCTCCGCCCGAGCCTCGGTGATCGCAGAGTGGACCGGCGCCCTGCTCGGCCTGGCGCTTACGCAAAAAGCCCTGCGCGCCTATCCTGGGCATATCGCTTGGGCCGCCTTGAAATTGTGGCAAAGCTGGCGCCCGTTGCTGGCGGTCAACCGCGACATTTTTATCCGCAGCCTGGCGTTGCAGTCGGTGTTTTTCATGATCACGGTGCAAGGCGCAAGGCTGGGAGATGCCACAGTTGCAGCCAATGCCTTGCTGCTCAATGGGCTGTTACTGACGGCACATGCCCTGGATGGCCTGGCTCACGCGGTCGAGGCTCTGTGCGGCCACGCCATCGGCGCACGTGACCGGCAAGCGTTACGGCAGTCATTGGTGGTTGCCTGTGGTTGGTCGCTGATCGCCAGCGTGGGTTTCGCCCTGCTGTTCACCTTCGGCGGCCATCTGTTCATCGCCATGCAAACCGATATCCCCAGCGTGCGCGAAACCGCCGCTATCTACCTGCCCTACCTCGCGGTATTGCCGTTGATTGCGGTGTGGAGTTATTTGCTCGATGGGCTGTTTATCGGTGCAACGCGGGCGCGGGAAATGCGCGATGGGATGTTGCTGACGGTGATGCTGGTACTGCCGATTGCCTGGGCCTTGCAGGGCTTGGGCAACCACGGACTGTGGATAACTTTTTTGCTATTCATGGCGGTACGCAGCTTGATCCTGGGGGCGATTGCCTGGTGGCTGAGCACGCAGAATCGCTGGCTGAGCGATACCCGCTGACACGAGCCCCTACCTGTTACTTCTGACAGGTTACAAGCCGATTTTTCAAGCGTTGAATAGCGGTGGGCAACCTCCCCTGCTTACGCCAAGGAAAATCGCTATGAATATCAAACGACAAACAGGCATCGTCACCCTTTGGGTAATCGCCACGCTGACTACCGCAGGCTGCACGGCGCCATCGAACTCAACAGCGCAGCCGGCCGGGACACTGCGGGTGGAGAACCAAATGGCCGGTGAGTACACACTCGTGGTGATACATGGGACTGAACAGCACAGAATCACCAAAGGCGAATCAAAGGACCTGACAATCGATGGAAAAGAGGTGCTCCTGTCGCGCCTCAACAGTCAGGGCACAATAACGCAGATAGCCCTCAACGTTCACTCAGAGAGCAAATGCCCAGTGACGCAATGCTTGCTCGTAAGGTGACTTGATCAACGTCGTGCCAATGCGGCCGGCCTCACAGGAACTAAACGAACACTCGCTCAGTTCCGGTGAGGCCGCACGACTCAAGAAGACAAGTAAGAAGAACGAGTCAACCCAAGACGCAACGCATCCAGGAACTGGGTACGCTCGGACGCCGAGATCTTCGCGCTCGCGCACTTGTCGCGGTAGTGCGTCATCAACTCTTCCGGCGACAAGTGCACATAGCGCAGCATGTCTTCGATGGTGTCGTGAGTCTCGATCCCGGCGCTGTACACCGAACCGTCTTCACGCTGGTAGATGTTCACCGAGTCGGTGTCACCGAACAGGTTGTGCATGTCGCCCAGGATTTCCTGATAGGCGCCGACCAGGAAGATACCCAGCAGGTAGTCCTCGCCTTCGTTCAAGCCGTGAACCGGCAGGCTGGTTTCGATGCTCTGCTCGTCGACGTATTGCTTGATCTTGCCGTCGGAGTCGCAGGTCAGGTCTTGCAGCACGGCGCGGCGCAGCGGCTCTTCGTCGAGGCGGTGCAGCGGCAGGATCGGCAAGACCTGGCCGATGGCCCACGTATCCGGCAAGCTCTGGAATACCGAGAAGTTGCAGATGTATTTGTCGGCCAGCTTGTCGTTGAGTTCGTCCAACACCTGGCGGTGCGAGCGCTGGCGGGCTTTCAACGAGTTGTGCAGGCGACGGCACACCGCGAAGTAGCACTGTTCGGCCAGGGCTTTTTCGGCCAGGGTCAGCTTGCCATCGGCGTACTGGGTGGCCACGTCGCTCATGTAGTGGGTGGCGCGCCAGTAGGTTTCGGTGACCATCTCGATGTCGGTCGGGCCCAGCAGGTCCACCAGCCATTGCACGGTTTCCGGCAGGCTTTCCTTGTTTTCGATGGTCGGGATTTCGTCGTTGTGCTTCTCGACGTCCGTCACCTGCACCACCAGCATGGCGTGGTGAGCGGTCAGGGAGCGGCCGCTTTCGGAGAAGATGTTCGGGTGCGGCAGGCTCTGCGCGTCGCAGAATTCCTTGAGCATGCCCACTACCACGCCGGCGTAGTCGTCCATGTCGTAGTTGATCGAACTGGCGTTGCGCGAGTGCGTGCCGTCGTAGTCCACGCCCAGGCCACCGCCGACGTCGATGTGGTCCACCGGCAGGCCGAGGTTGCGCAGTTCGCCGTAGTAACGAATGGCTTCCTTGAACCCGTGCTGGTAGTCGGCCAGGTTGGCAATCTGCGAGCCCATATGGAAGTGCAGCAGGCGGATGCCCTGGTCCAGGCCGGCTGCGCGGAAGCGCTCGACCACTGACAGCAACTGGGCTGCCGACAGACCGAATTTGGATTTCTCGCCACCGGTGTCCGCCCACTTGCTCGATGCCAGGGACGACAGGCGCACACGCAGGCCCACCTGCGGCTTGACCTTGAGGCTCGCCGCCTCTTCGATCACCAGCCCCACCTCGGACTCTTTCTCGATCACGATGAACACGTTGTGGCCGAGCTTCTGGCCCATCAGCGCCAGGCGGATGAACTCACGGTCTTTATAACCGTTGCAGACGATGGTGCCGCCCTTCGGCGCCAGGGCCAGCACGGCCAGCAGCTCAGGCTTGGAGCCGGCTTCCAGGCCGATGGAAACGTTCTGGGTGGCAATGATGTTCTCGATCACCGCTTCCTGCTGGTTCACCTTGATCGGGTACAGCGCGGTGTACTTGCTCTGGTATTCCAGGCGCTCGATGTTGGCATCGAAGGCACCGGTCAATTGGCGCACGCGGTCTTGCAGGATATCGGGGAAGCGCACCAGCAGCGGCAACGACAGGCCGCTTTTGCGCAACTCATCGACTTGCTCGTACAGGTCGACGGGCGTGCTGTTCGGGCCGTTCGGACGGACTTCTACGCGACCGGCTTCATTGATCGCGAAATACCCGGCCCCCCAATGGCGAATCCCGTAAACACTGCGGCTGTCCGCAACTGTCCATTGGCTGCCATCGTCTTTGCGTGTGCGTCGTACGGACATCGAAGTCCCCTATTAATGAAGGCGAAGGCGCCACCTCTCGCGGAGGCTGGCGCAGTCTAAAGAATGAAAATGACGATTTGCCTGCAAGGGAAGTAGACCCCACTGGCAGGACAGAGTTTAGCCACAGGTTGGGAAGAGGCTTTCAGCCGCCGGACTTCTTGGCCTTGTACCCGAGCTTGATCAGCTCGGCCAACAGCAACTCGACGTGATCGCCCTGAATCTCGATAACCCCGTCTTTCAACGCGCCACCGGTGCCACAGCGCTTTTTCAGCGAGGTGGCCAATTCCTTCAGGGCTTCTTCAGCCAGGGGCACGCCGGTGATAGTGGTCACCGTCTTGCCGCCACGGCCTTTGCTCTCGCGACGCACGCGGGCAATACCGTCGCCTTCGGGGATCAGGGTCTGTTTGCAGGTGCACGAATCCACGGGCTGACGACAGTCCGGGCAGTGTCGACCTGCGTCGGTGGAAAATACCAGGCCACCAAGGGCGGCGAAGGATGCGGCTTTTTTGGCCACCGGCAATCCTCTTGGGAGGATGAAGACTGATCGGCGCCGCACAAGGCGGTGACCGACCGCGAAGCCCCACTCAGGCAGGGGCAGCGCTACCGAACCGTCAAGGCCACCACCATTGTAGGAGCGAGCTTGCTCGCGAAGATCGTCAACGATAACGCGGGCATTCAGCCAGCACGCGGTGTCTTGGCGTTTTTCGCGAGCAAGCTCGCTCCTACAGGGTGAAACAATAGCGGTTCGGGTGAAAAGGCGCGCAGTGTAACGGCAAAAGGCCAAGTTGCTAAGAGCCAAATGGCGCCAATTTATACAACTTTAGCGACGTGAGGCGAGATACCGCCGCAAGCCCTCTTGGGCGTCCGGGCAATAAGACTTTTGCTCGGCCTCTGCAAGCACCGTTTCAATGGATAGAAAACGCGCTTCCATGACCTCTTCAGGCTGCAAACACAGTGGGCCGTCCCATACAGCAGAGTAGGACGTACACCACAGGCGGCTGTCGCCATCTTCAAAGTAAAAATGATCGTGCTCGACCAACTCCACGCCACTCACGCCCAGCTCTTCCGCCAATTCCCGCTGTGCCGACAGGGCATAGCTTTCTCCCGCCGCCACCATCCCGCCCGCCGCCGTATCCCAGAACCCCGGGTACAGGGCTTTGCTCAGCGTGCGCCGGTGCACACACAGCTCGCCTTTGGAATTGAACAGGAAGATAAACGTGCAACGGCCGATCAAGCCGCGCTGGCGCAGGTCGGACCTGACCAGGTGACCGAGCAGGTGGTCCTGCTCGTCGACCCAGCAGATCAGTTCAGCGTCGGAGGCTGCTCGGTGTGCGGCCTCCTTTTGAGTAGCGTCCATCATCAACCCTGGTTGAGGAGCTGACGCAAGTCGATCACTGCAGCGTTTGCCCGGGAAATATAGTTGGCCATCACCAGCGAATGGTTCGCCAGTACGCCGAAGCCACTGCCGTTAAGAATCATAGGACTCCATACCGGTTCTTGCGAGGCCTCTAGCTCCCGAATGATCTGGCGCACGCTGACGGTGGCATTTTTCTTGGCCAGTACGTCGGCAAAATCGACTTCGATGGCACGCAGCAGATGGGACAGCGCCCATGCCTGGCCGCGCGCTTCGTAGAACACGTTGTCGATCTGCATCCATGGGGTTTCCACCACTTCTTCATCGACCTGCGGCACTTCACCCGGCGCCAGCGCCTCGGTTTTCAGCGCAGTGTTCAACTTGACCCGGCCCACGCTGGCGGACAGACGCTGGGACAGCGAGCCCAAACGTGTGGCCACATCGCCCAGCCAGTTGTTGAGGTTGTCGGCACGCGCATAAAACAGCGCGCCGCGCTGGTTCGGGTCAGACAGGCGCGCTTCGTAGCGGCTCAGGGAATTGATGCCTTCCTGGTATTCCGACTCACTGGATGGCAGCACCCAACTCTTGTTGTCGAAGTTGAAGCGCGGCTCGGCCTTGGCCAAGTCAGCGTCTTCAGCCGACTGCGACTGGGAGCGGGCGAAGTCTTTACGCAGGGCACGGGTGAGGTCACGCACCTGCACCAGCACGCCGTATTCCCAGCTCGGCATGTTGTCCATCCACAAGCCTGGCGGGAAACGGTCGTTGGAGATGTAGCCGCCTGGCTTGTTCAGCAAGGTGCCAACCACGGTCTTGAGGGTTTCGACGGTGGTGTAACCCACCACCATCTGCTTGCCTTCCTTCTCGGCGGCAAGCTGGGCATTTTGCTGCACCGGAAACAGCGCCGGCTCTTGGCTCCAGTACCAACCCAGGCCACCGGTGACCAGCAGGTACAAGCCGATGATGCTGAGCAACGCCCGGCTCATCAGCAGGTTGCGAAAATAGCTGCGGTTGGCCGACTTGGGCTCAGGGGCGGGGCCTTTGGCACTGCCTTCGCGGTTTTTCCAGTCCAGCATGGCGATATCCTTTCAATCACTTGAGTTCATGCACGTCAATTGTCCGGGTGCGTTCAGACATTCCGACCACAACCCTACCCCATCGTGCCCATCGGTGCGGGGCTTTTACACGAAAGTGGCGCACCAGCGCGCTTGGACTATAAAGGATGCACGCGATTTACGCTGCGCGACCCACTGGTCAATAACTGAATGGCAGGCACGCAGACTTAATTGACGTATGACACTCATCTATCAGAAAAGAGGTGCTAGCATAGAGCCATCAGTCGACCTCAGCATGCACCCTCACAGTAGTCAGGATATGACCGAGTCAGAAGACCCCAGCCGCGAGCGTCTCAAGCAGCACTTTGCCCAGCGGGTAATTCATCAGGCACGTCAAATTCTTGAGATCTGGCAGCGCCTGCAACGCAGCGAGTGGTCGAACGCCGACTTTTCCGAACTCAGCGAAGCCAACCTGCGCCTGCAACGCTTCGCCGAACGCTTCGAACAGCCCGAACACACACAACTGGCACGGCATATCAGTCAATCCTTGCAGGCTGTGGACGAGAACCGTGGCCGTCTGAGCAGCCAACTGATCACCGAGCTCAACCGCTTGATGCAACGCCTGTCCCGCACCGGCCTGCGCCAGGGCGATCAGCTGGAGCAAACCTTCCTGCCGCCGATGCGCAAGCCGATCTATGTGATGCTGGCCGACCATGACCGCGCCGAACGCCTGGCCAAGCAGTTGGAGTTCTTCGGCATGGGCGCCCACGCCCTGGACAGCGTCGCCGCCTTTCGCGCGTCCATGGCCGAGCGTTTGCCGTCAGCGATCGTGATGGACGTGGACTTCTGCGGCACGGGCCTGGGCCTGAAGCTCGCGGCAGAGGCCCAGGAGGGCCTGGAGCAAAAGCTGCCGCTGTTGTTTTTCAGCCTGCACGAAACCGACACCCCGACACGCCTGGCCGCCGTACGCGCCGGCGGCGAAGAGTTCCTGACCGGCACCCTGGAGGCCTCAAGCCTGCTGGAAAAGATCGAAGTGCTAACCTGCGCGGCCCAGTACGAACCGTACAAAGTGCTGATCATCGACGACTCGCGGGCCCAGGCGCTGCACACCGAACGCCTGCTCAACAGTGCCGGCATTGTCACTCGCACATTGACCGAACCGATCCAGGCCATGGCCGAGCTGGCGGATTTCCAGCCCGACCTGATCATCCTCGACATGTACATGCCTGCCTGTACCGGCACCGAACTGGCCAAGGTGATTCGCCACAACGACCGCTACGTCAGTGTGCCGATCATTTACCTGTCGGCTGAGGACGACCTGGATAAACAGCTGGATGCGATGAGCGAGGGCGGTGACGATTTCCTCACCAAACCGATCAAGCCGCGTCACCTGATCACCACCGTGCGCAACCGTGCGTCGCGTGCACGCAACCTGAAGGCACGGATGGTGCGCGACAGCCTGACCGGGCTGTACAACCACACGCATATCCTGCAACTGCTCGAAGATTGCAGCTTCCGCGCACGCCGTGAGAACAAGCCGTTGAGCTTTGCCATGCTCGATATCGACCACTTCAAGCGCGTCAATGACAGCCACGGCCACCCCATGGGCGACCGGGTGATCAAGAGCCTGGCACTGTTTCTCAAGCAGCGTTTGCGCAAGACCGATTACATCGGCCGCTACGGCGGTGAAGAGTTCGCCATCGTGATGCCCGACACCGACCTGGAATCGGCCTGCAAGGTGCTGGACGACATTCGTCGGCGCTTTGCAGAAATCCACTACCCCGCCCAACCGCAGGATTTGTGGTGCACCTTCAGCGCCGGCCTGGTGGAGCTGTGCGACGGTTCCGACAGCTTGATGATGGCCGCCCAGGCTGACGAAGCGCTGTACCGCGCCAAAGACGCCGGACGTAATCGCGTGCAAGCCGCTCGTACATCAAAGCAAAGTGCCATCTTTTCACCAGAATCCACCGATTCGGTCATAACGCTGTAATACAAACGCAATAAATTCAGGCGCTTATCTCTTGCCGTCGGTTGAAACCCCGCATGCGCCTGAAGCTGCTGACCAATCTCAATACCCTTCTGCTGGTGGCTGTGTGCCTGGCCCTCGGGGCGACACTGTGGTGGTCGCAACGGGCGCTGGAGCGTCCGTACTTGTTGATGGAGCGCTACCTCGGGTTGTCCCAGGTCTTTCAAAACCAGGCTGCCCGTAACATCGAGGACTACTTGGCCAGCGGCGATGCCCTGCGGCTGAGCAGTGCCACCCAGAGCCTGGAAAGCCTGCAGCTTCAGCTGGGCGAACTGCCGCCCGACTTGGCGCAAAACCTGCGCCCCAGCCTCATGGACCTGGAGACTTTCAGCAAGACCGACCTGTTGGCCGCCGGTAAATTGGCTGGCGACCCGCAAGCCCTGTTGCTGCAAGCCGAGCGTGAACTGGGCGCGAACCTGGAACAATTGAGCCAGTACGCCAGCGGTGTCAATTCCGCGGAGGCTGCGCATTATATGTCGCCATTGCTCGCAGCCTCACAGCACCTGGGCAAACTGTCCCTGGCCCGCGACAAGCTACTCAGCAGCGGGCGCGCCGAGTTGGCCGCGGATGTCGAGCGGGAAGTGACCAACCTGCGCACTCAGGCCGACCTGCTTGCGCAGTTGCCCTTATTGGGAATAAAGGCCAGCGCTGAATCAAACACCGATGATTTTTCCGCGTTGATGGGCCTGGAAAATACCGAAAAAACCGAAGCCCAGGACACCGGCGTCGACCTCAAGCGCGAACTCAACAGCCTGTTGACCCGCTACCCCGCCGAACTCCAACGCACCCGTGAACAGATCCAGCAACGCGCCGATCTCGCCGCCAGCACCCACCTTAAAATCACCAACGTACAACAGGCCATCGCCGGCCTGGAACCCGTGGTGCGCGCGCAACACGCGAAGATTCAGGGTGAAGTGCGTGTGATGCAGGGGGTGATGATTGGTCTGATCCTGCTGATCGCATTGCTGATCGATACCCTGCAACGCCGCCTGGCGCGCGTGCTGACCAACCTGGCACCCGCCTTGTCGACCTGGGCCGAAGGCGACTTCAGCCAACCGATTGCCCTGGGCAAGACCAACCGTGAACTGCACGATATCGAGGCCTCCCTTAACCGCCTGCGCGCCTACCTGGTGGATCTGGTCGGCACCATCCGTGGCAATGCCGAAGAAGTGGCAGGCAGCAGCCGCGCCCTGGCCGAACTGAGCAGCGGCCTGCACGACGGAGCCGAGCGCCAGGCCGGCGACACCGCGCAAATCCGTGATTCCCTGGGCGAGCTGGAAGCCACCATCCAGCAAGTCGCCGGGGATGCCAGCCAGGCCGCCGGGGCCAGTCGCAGTGCAGGCCAAGCCGTGGAGCAAGGCCAGCGCGTTATCGGCCTGAGCCTCACCGGGCTGCATGCGCTGGTAGGCGAAGTGCAGCAAAACGCGCAGATGATCGAGAAACTTGCCGAAGAGTCCGCCACCATCGGCGGCGTGCTCACGGTGATTCGCTCGATTGCCGACCAGACCAACCTGCTGGCGCTCAACGCCGCTATCGAAGCCGCCCGCGCCGGTGAAGCCGGACGTGGTTTCGCCGTGGTAGCCGACGAAGTGCGCTCCCTGGCCCAGCGTACTGCCGGCGCCACCGCCGAAATCCAGGGCCTGATCGCCGGCCTGCAAAGCGCCGCGCACCAGTCGGTAGAAGGCATGCGCGCCCAGGTCGAACACGCCGAAGCCACCGCCCAGCAGGCCCAGGCGGCGGATGGCGCGCTGGATGAAATCGTCGGGGCGATCCAGACCATCTCGGATACCGCCGTACGCATTGCCGATGTGACCGCGCAGCAGAGTGGCGCCGTGAGCGAGATACGCGACAACAGTGAGCGGATTCATCAATTGGGTGAGGATAATTTGCTGCGTATTGGCCAGGGCCGTAGCCAGGGCGAGCACCTGCTGGTACTGGGTGGGCAACTGACTACCGCCGTGCAAGCCTTCCGCGTCTAACCCGATCCGGCCCTCTATGAAGACCGCAATGTGGCTGATCGTTCCCACGCTCCGCGTGGGAATGTCGCCCCAGACGCTCCGCGTCCCGCTTTAAAGCCGTGACGCAGAGCGTCACTGGATGCGTGCCCACGCGGAGCGTGGGTGCGATCAGCTCCCACACTGACCAAATGCCGTCTCCCAGTCACAAATTTTGCGCAATCCTCGCTAATCGTGCCGGCTACTGCATAGAACTGGACAGTCACAAAGGCTTTGCGGCATAGTCGCCGGGTTCTGACGCACCCACACCAATAACAAGGAACAGCCAATGGCGACCTTACTGGTTCTTCACGGACCCAACCTGAACCTGCTTGGCACCCGCGAACCGGGCGTCTACGGGGCAGTGACCCTGGACCAGATCAACCTCGACCTGGAAAAGCGGGCCCGTGAAGCCGGCCACCATTTGCTCTACCTGCAAAGCAATGCCGAGTATGAATTGATTGATCGCATCCATGCCGCGCGCGGCGAAGGCGTGGACTTTATTCTGATCAATCCCGCCGCTTTTACGCACACAAGCGTTGCATTACGTGACGCGCTGCTGGCGGTGAGCATCCCATTCATCGAAGTGCATTTATCGAACGTGCACAAACGCGAAGCTTTCCGCCATCACTCTTACTTCTCCGACGTAGCGGTAGGAGTGATCTGCGGCCTTGGCGCCAGCGGTTACCGACTGGCCCTGGAGGCCGCCCTGGAACACATTGAAGAACAGGCTAAACGCCCCTGACCGACCCTTGGGAGTTGATGATTCATGGATATCCGTAAAGTTAAGAAACTGATCGAACTGCTGGAAGAATCCGGTATCGACGAGCTGGAAATCAAGGAAGGCGAAGAGTCCGTACGGATCAGCCGTCACAGCAAGACCCCGGCCCAACAGTTCTACGCGCCACAGATGCAAGCACCGGCTCCAGCCGCTGCAGCTCCGGCTGCCGCACCTGCCGCCGCCGCTGCACCTGCCGCCCCAGCCGCTCCTGCGCTGAACGGCTTCGTGGTCAAGTCGCCAATGGTCGGTACTTTCTACCGCACCCCGGCACCGACCTCGCCAGCCTTCGTTGAAGTGGGCAAGACCGTGAAAGTGGGCGACACCATCTGCATCGTTGAAGCGATGAAAATGATGAACCACATCACCGCGGAAAAAGCCGGCGTCATTGAATCCATCCTGGTAGAAAACGGTCAGCCGGTTGAGTACGACCAGCCGCTGTTCACCATCGTTTGAACCGCGGAGCGCCTTCGATGTTGAAACCTGCGAAGAAACTGCAAAAAGTCCTGATCGCCAACCGCGGCGAGATCGCGCTGCGTATCCTGCGCGCCTGTAAGGAAGAGGGCATCAAGACCGTCGCTGTTTACTCGACGGCCGATACCGAATTGATGCACGTGAAACTGGCGGACGAAAGCATCTGCATCGGCCCGCCACTGGCCACGAACTCGTACCTGAAAGTCTCGAATATCATCGCCGCGGCAGAAGTGACCGGCGCCGATGGCATCCACCCGGGCTACGGCTTCCTCGCGGAAAACGCCGACTTCGCCGAACAAGTGGAAAAATCCGGGTTTGCCTTCATCGGCCCGAAAGCCGAAACCATTCGCCTGATGGGCGACAAGGTCTCGGCCAAGGACGCCATGATCGCGGCCGGTGTGCCCACCGTTCCAGGCTCCGACGGCCCACTGCCTGAAGACGAGGAAACCGCTCTGCGCATTGGTCGCGAAGTCGGCTACCCGGTGATCATCAAGGCCGCCGGTGGCGGTGGTGGTCGCGGCATGCGCGTGGTGCACAAGGAAGAAGACCTGATCGAAGCCGCCAAGCAGACCCGCTCCGAAGCGGGCGCCTGGTTCGGCAACCCGATGGTCTACCTGGAGAAGTACCTGACCAACCCACGTCACGTGGAGGTCCAGGTACTGTCCGACGGCCAGGGCCACGCCATCCACCTGGGTGATCGCGATTGCTCGCTGCAACGTCGCCACCAGAAGGTATTGGAAGAAGCCCCGGCACCGGGCCTGGACGAGAAAGCCCGCCAGGAAGTACTGGCGCGTTGCGTCAAGGCGTGCATCGACATCAACTACCGTGGCGCCGGTACCTTCGAGTTCCTCTACGAAAACGGCCGCTTCTACTTCATCGAGATGAACACTCGTGTGCAGGTAGAGCACCCGGTATCGGAGATGGTCACCGGTATCGACATCGTCAAGGAGATGCTGAGCATCGCAGCCGGTAACGTGCTGTCCTTCACCCAGGACGACGTGAAGATGCACGGCCACTCCCTGGAGTGCCGCATCAACGCCGAAGACCCGAAAACCTTTATCCCAAGCCCTGGCCTGGTCAAGCATTTCCACGCGCCCGGCGGCAACGGCGTACGTGTGGATTCGCACCTGTACAGCGGCTACAAGGTTCCGTCCAACTACGACTCGCTGATCGGCAAGCTGATCACCTGGGGCGCCACTCGCGACGAGGCCATGGCCCGTATGCGCAACGCCCTGGACGAAATCGTGGTCGACGGCATCAAGACCAACATCCCGCTGCATCGGGATCTGGTTCGTGATGAAGGCTTCTGCGAAGGTGGTGTGAACATTCACTACCTGGAACACAAGCTGGCCAACCAGTAAGTGCTCCACCCAACAAAACCGCCTTCGGGCGGTTTTGTTGTTTATGGGCCACCGCCCCCTGATCGTTCCCACGCGTGGGAACGCCTCTTGTGGCGCTCCGCACCACGCCTTAACAACGGGACGCGGAGCGTCCGAGGCGGCATTCCCACGCCGAGCGCGGGAACGATCGTCGGCGCAGTCGTCTTCTGGCTTGCTCTCGCGTAAACTTGCGCGCTTTCGCGGCCTGCCCGCCGCACATTCATTTTTTTCAAAGGTGCCCGCCATGCCTTGGCTGCAAGTCCGTCTCGCCATCAGCCCAGAACAAGCCGAAACCTACGAAGACGCGTTCCTCGAAGTGGGCGCCGTGTCGGTGACCTTCATGGACGCCGAAGACCAGCCGATTTTCGAGCCGGAACTCAACACCACGCCGCTGTGGTCCCACACCCACTTGCTGGCCCTGTTCGAGGACGGCACCGACGCCGCCGCCGTGCTGGCCCATATGGAACTGCTCACCGGCGGCCCGCTGCCCGAGCATCACAGCGAAGTCATCGAAGACCAGGACTGGGAACGCAGCTGGATGGACAACTTCCAGCCCATGCGTTTCGGCCAGCGCCTGTGGATCGTGCCAAGCTGGCACGCCGCGCCCGAGCCAGACGCCGTCAACCTGCTGCTGGACCCGGGCCTTGCGTTCGGTACCGGCACGCACCCGACCACCGCCCTGTGCCTGGAATGGCTGGACGGCCAGGACCTGACCGATAGCAACGTACTGGACTTCGGTTGCGGCTCGGGGATCCTGGCCATCGCCGCCCTGCTGTTGGGCGCCAAGGAGGCCGTGGGCACCGATATCGACGTGCAGGCCCTGGAAGCCTCCCGCGATAACGCCGGGCGCAACAACATTGCCGAAGGCAAATTCCCACTCTACCTGCCTGAGGACCTGCCCCAGGTTCAAGCCGATGTGCTGGTGGCCAATATCCTCGCCGGGCCACTGGTGTCGCTGGCGCCGCAACTGTCGAGCCTGGTCAAGCCGGGCGGGCGCCTGGCGCTGTCGGGCATCCTCGCCGAGCAAGGTGAAGACGTGGCTGCGGCCTACGCCAAAGACTTCGAGCTGGACCCGATCGCCAACCGTGATGGCTGGGTACGCATCAGCGGTCGTCGGCGCTAGAATGAGCGCTTGCCTGAATCGGATGGCCGCATGACCGACAGTTTCGTCACCCAGTGCCCACATTGCCAATCGCGCTTTCGCGTCAACCACGCTCAATTGAGCGTGGCCCGCGGCGTGGTGCGTTGCGGCTCGTGCCTGCAAGTGTTCAACGCCGCTCGCCAGTTGCTGGAGCAACGTGCCCAGGCGTCTGCGCCGGAACCTGAAGCGCCGACAACCCCCGAACCGATTGGCGAAGCACCTCCCGAGCCACCACGGGCCATCAGCCAGAAACAGTGGACGGCCGAAGAGCTGGACCTGGATAACCTGGACAAGGAACTGGCCAAGCTGGAACGTCGCGAGATCCAACATACCCAGGCCTTGGGTGCGGAACGTCGCCAGCCAGGTGCCGACCGCCGGCAAAAGGAAGAGTCCTTCAGCGCCAGCCGCGATACGGTCAAGGCCGAGGAAGAAAAGTGGGCGGCCAGCCTGTTCAGTGAGCCACCCGAAGAGCGCGCCCAGGCACCAGAAGAAGAGCCCGAGCCGGTTAAGGCACCTGCGTCCAAACAGCGCACCGAACCGTCCATGTCGGCCCACGTCGACGAACTCGATGACGAACCAGCTCTGCACGCCACTACCGTGGATGACGACCTCGACCCGCCGCTGATACCCACCCGCGACGAGCACGATGAACCTGAACCCGAAGACCGCGCACAGCCGCGCCCCAAGCGCGCGCGAACGGAGGCTGGTGTACACGACGAGTTACTCCAGGACCTGGAAGACGACCCCCTGCACCTGTATGCGCAGAAGCGTCCGTCAAGCTGGGGTCGCCGTCTGGTCTGGATATTGTTGGTGGTACTCGCCGCTGCCGGTCTGGCCGGCCAGTACATCGCCTACCAATTCGACGACCTGGCCCGCCAGGACGCCTACCGTCCCTGGTTCCAGGCGTTATGCCCGAAACTGGGGTGCACCGTGCCATCGCGGGTCGACATTACTCACATAAAGAGCAGCAATCTGGTGGTGCGCAGCCACCCCGAATTCGCCGGGGCGCTGGTGGTCGATGCCATCATCTATAACCGTGCGACCTTCTCCCAGCCCTTCCCGCTGCTGGAGTTGCGCTTTGCGGACTTGAACGGCAGCCTGATTGCCAGTCGTCGCTTCAAGCCCGCCGAATACCTCAGCGGCGAGTTGGCTGGCGTCAGCGAAATGCCCTCGCAGACGCCTATCCACATCTCCCTGGACATTCTTGATCCGGGCAATAGAGCCGTGAACTACAGCCTGAGCTTCCACTCGCCCGAGTAAAACGGCGTGCCCACCGAGGTTTGACGGCGGATTATTGACTTGACCGCCGTCAACCAAACCGATGGCGATAAAAAAGTAACTGTTCAGATTTTATCCAATTCAGCCTTTAACCAGTCATCGAGAGCGGGTATCATGCCAACCCTTTTTCGAACTCTAATGATCCGGCCCCACAACAGGGAAGTCCTATGTCGGCGGTACGCATCGGCCCATACACATTGCAAAACGGCTTGATCCTCGCCCCGATGGCGGGTGTCACCGACCAGCCCTTTCGTCAGCTGTGCAAGCGTCTGGGCGCGGGTCTAGTAGTCTCTGAAATGGTTACCAGCGACATGAGTCTGTGGAACACCCGCAAGTCGCGGATGCGCATGATCCACGAAGGTGATCCCGAGCCACGCTCGGTGCAGATCGCCGGGGGCGATGCGCAGATGCTGGCGGATGCCGCACGGGCCAATGTGGAGCTGGGTGCACAGATCATCGATATCAACATGGGCTGCCCGGCCAAGAAGGTCTGCAACAAGGCCGCCGGTTCCGCACTGTTGAAAGATGAGCAGTTGGTCGCCGAGATCCTGCAGGCCGTTGTCGGCGCAGTGGATGTACCGGTGACCCTGAAGATTCGTACCGGTTGGGACCGGGACAACAAGAATGGCCTGACGGTGGCGAAGATCGCTGAACAGGCAGGCATTACAGCGCTGGCGGTGCATGGCCGTACCCGCGCCGACCTTTATACCGGTGAAGCCGAGTACGACACCATTGCCGCGATCAAGCAGGCCGTGTCGATGCCCGTCTTTGCCAATGGCGACATCGACAGTGCCGAGAAAGCCCGGCGCGTGCTGCACGCGACCGGTGCCGATGGCTTGTTGATTGGCCGGGCCGCCCAGGGGCGGCCGTGGATTTTTCGTGAAATCGAGCATTTCCTGCGTACCGGTGAAGTCTTGCCGGCACCAGAGTTGGTCGAGGTGGAACGTATTCTGCTAGAGCATCTGGCCGCCCTGCACGCCTTTTATGGGGACGTGATGGGAGTACGCATTGCTCGCAAGCATGTCGGCTGGTATCTCGCCACCTTGCCGGGCGCCAAGGAATTCCGCGCTCAGTTCAATCGTTTGGATGAAACGCAGGCACAGGTCGCCACCGTTCGTGAGTTCTTCGCCGGACGCGACAAGAGCCTGGGAACAGGGGATGGAGAAGGGGTGGCCGCATGACGATGATGACCGAGACTTTAGTGAGTGGAACAACACCCGTGAGCGACAATGTCAATTTGAAACAGCACCTCAACACGCCCAGCGAAGAAGGCCAGACCCTTCGCGGGAGTGTCGAGAAGGCGCTGCACAATTATTTCGCCCACCTTGAGGGCGCTTCCGTCACGGATGTGTACAACCTGGTGCTCTCCGAAGTCGAGGCGCCCTTGCTCGAAAGCGTGATGAACTACGTCAAGGGCAACCAGACCAAAGCCAGTGAGCTGCTGGGCCTCAACCGTGGCACGTTGCGCAAAAAGCTCAAGCAGTACGATTTGCTGTAAGCATTCAATCAAACCAGAAAGGCGCCCGCGTAAAACCGGTCGCCTTTTTTGCTGACTTCCTTTGCTTTTGATGGAAATTGAGATGACCGACCAGACCACCCGCCTGCCGATCCGCCGTGCCTTGATCAGTGTTTCCGACAAGACCGGGATCCTTGAATTTGCCCGGGAGCTGGAAGCCCTGGGTGTGGAAATCCTCTCCACGGGCGGGACCTTCAAACTGCTGCAGGACAACGGCGTGGCCGCAGTGGAAGTCGCGGACTACACCGGTTTCGCAGAGATGATGGACGGTCGCGTCAAGACCCTGCACCCGAAAATTCACGGCGGCATCCTTGGCCGTCGCGGCATCGACGACGCCATCATGACCGAGCACGGCATCAAGCCGATCGACCTGGTGGCCGTTAACCTCTACCCGTTCGAAGCCACCATCAACAAGCCAGGTTGCGACCTGCCGACCGCCATCGAAAACATCGATATCGGCGGCCCGACCATGGTGCGCTCGGCGGCCAAGAACCATAAGGACGTGGCCATCGTGGTCAATGCCGGCGACTACGCCAACGTCCTGGAAAACCTCAAGGCCGGTGGCCTGACCTACGCCCAGCGCTTCGACCTGATGCTCAAGGCGTTCGAACACACCGCCGCCTATGACGGCATGATCGCCAACTACATGGGCACCGTGAACCAAGCGGCTGACACCCTGAGCACAGAAGGTCGCAGCCAGTTCCCGCGCACCTTCAACAGCCAGTTCATCAAGGCCCAGGAAATGCGCTACGGCGAGAACCCGCACCAGAGTGCGGCGTTCTACGTGGAAGCCAAGCCGGCCGAAGTGGGCATCGCCACCGCCACTCAACTGCAAGGCAAAGAACTCTCCTACAACAACGTGGCCGACACTGACGCCGCGCTGGAATGCGTAAAGAGCTTCGTCAAGCCGGCCTGCGTGATCGTCAAGCACGCCAACCCGTGCGGCGTGGCAGTCAGCCCGGACGCTGAAGGCGGTATCCGCCAGGCGTACGAACTGGCCTACGCCACCGACACCGAATCCGCATTCGGCGGCATCATTGCCTTCAACCGCGAACTGGATGCCGAGACCGCCAAGGCCATCGTCGAGCGTCAGTTCGTCGAAGTGATCATCGCCCCAAGCGTCAGCGAAGAAGCCCGCGCCATCGTCGCCGCCAAAACCAACGTGCGCCTGCTGGCCTGTGGCGAGTGGTCGGCAGACCGCGCCGCGGCCTGGGACTACAAGCGCGTCAATGGCGGCCTGCTGGTACAGAGCCGCGACATCGGCATGATCGGCAGCGATGACCTGAAAGTCGTGACCAAGCGCGCGCCGACCGAGCAAGAGATCAACGACCTGATCTTCGCCTGGAAAGTGGCCAAATACGTCAAGTCCAACGCCATCGTCTACGCCAAGAACCGCCAGACCATCGGTGTCGGCGCCGGCCAGATGAGCCGCGTGAACTCGGCACGTATCGCCGCGATCAAGGCTGAACATGCCGGTTTGCAGGTGGTGGGTTCGGTGATGGCTTCCGATGCGTTCTTCCCGTTCCGTGACGGCCTGGACAACGCCGCGAAAGCTGGCGTGACCGCCGTGATCCAACCGGGCGGTTCGATGCGTGATGCAGAAGTCATCGCCGCTGCTGATGAAGCTGGCATTGCGATGGTCTTCACCGGCATGCGCCACTTCCGCCACTGATTGATCGTTCCCACGCTCCGCGTGGGAACGCAGCCAGGGACGCTCCGCGTCCCTCGGACGCAGAGCGTCCGTAGAGGCATTCCCACGCAGAGCGTGGGAACGATCATCCTAACGAGGTTTTTGAAATGAATGTTTTGATCATTGGCAGCGGTGGCCGTGAACACGCCCTGGCCTGGAAAGTAGCCCAGGACCCACGCGTGCAGAAAGTCTTCGTTGCTCCCGGCAACGCCGGCACCGCCATCGAAGCCAAGTGTGAAAACGTCGCCATCGACGTGCTGGCCCTGGAGCAGTTGGCGGATTTTGCCGAGAAGAATGTTTCCCTGACCATCGTCGGCCCGGAAGTGCCACTGGTAGCAGGCGTCGTCGATCTGTTCCGCAGCCGTGGCCTGGATTGCTTTGGCCCTACCGCTGGCGCCGCCCAGCTGGAAGGCTCGAAAGCCTTTACCAAGGACTTCCTGGCTCGCCACAAGATCCCGACGGCCGACTACCAGAACTTCACCGAGATCGAACCGGCCCTGGCTTACCTGCGTGAGAAAGGCGCACCGATCGTGATCAAGGCCGATGGCCTGGCTGCCGGCAAAGGCGTGATCGTCGCCATGACCCTGCAGGAAGCCGAAGACGCCGTGCGCGACATGCTCGCCGGCAATGCCTTTGGTGACGCCGGTTCACGCGTAGTCATCGAGGAGTTCCTCGACGGCGAGGAAGCCAGTTTTATCGTGATGGTCGACGGCAAGAACGTATTGCCGATGGCCACCAGCCAGGACCACAAGCGCGTCGGCAACGGCGACAGTGGCCCGAACACCGGCGGCATGGGTGCCTACTCCCCGGCGCCCGTTGTCACCGCCGACGTCCACCAGCGCGTCATGGACCTGGTGATCTGGCCAACCGTGCGCGGCATGGCGGATGAAGGCAACGTGTACACCGGTTTCCTCTATGCCGGCCTGATGATCGACAAAGCCGGTAACCCCAAAGTCATCGAGTTCAACTGCCGCTTCGGCGATCCGGAAACCCAACCGGTGATGCTGCGCCTGCAATCGAGCCTGGTGCTGCTGGTGGAAGCCGCCCTCGCCCAGGCCCTGGACAAGGTCGAAGCGCAGTGGGACCCACGACCTAGCGTTGGGATTGTGCTGGCGGCCGGTGGCTACCCCGCCGACTACGCCAAGGGCGATGTGATCGAAGGCCTCGACGCCGCCGCTGCGCTGGAAGGCAAGGTGTTCCATGCAGGCACCGCGCTCAAGGACGGCAAAGTTGTAACCGCCGGTGGCCGCGTGTTGTGCGCCACCGCGATGGGTGCCAGTGTCGATGCCGCGCAACAACAGGCATACAAACTGGCGGCGAAAATCGACTGGAAGGGCTGCTTCTACCGCACCGACATTGGCTACCGTGCCATTGCCCGCGAACGCGGTGAGAACAACTGAGCAGCTACACTTGCAGTAGCTATCCGTTCGGTTAGGTAAGGGCCTTTGGCCCTTGCCGTACCCTGTTGCCCCGCGCATAGTTAACCCGTGCATCCACCTACCGAAGGGATTTCGCCGTGCGCTGGCTCAGGATCGCCATAGGTTTCACAATCAGTCTGCTGACCCTGCTCTGCTTGCTACCGGCCCAGGCCGCTGCGCAAGGCAGTGGCTGGGCAGTATTGCTTGATGAACAGGCCGACCTGCAACTGAGCGATATCCGTTCCGCCCGCTATACCAATCAATTCAGCCCCATCGAACTGGACCGGATCACCGCCGCGCAGCCGGACGGTGCGTTGTGGGTGCGTTTCAGGTTGCAGCCCGGCAAGCACGAACAAGTGCTGCGGGTGTTCGCCCCGGACCTCTCCAGCCTGAGCCTGTATGTGCTGGACGGCGACACCCTGGTGGAGCAACAAACCACCGGCACACGCCAACCCCAGGCTGAGCGCTCGTTGCCCAGCAGTGACTTCATGCTGCCGATGCCTCAGAGCCAACGGCCACTGGAGGTATACCTGCGCCTGGTCTCGGAACACGAGCTGCGCCCTTACATCACCCTGGAACCAGCGGTGCTGGCCGCCGCCAACCAGAACCAGACGCTGATCTACGGCCTGCTGTTCGGCGTGCTGTCGATGCTGATCCTGCACAACCTCACGCGCTTCGCCTACCACCGCTCGCGCAGCAGCCTGTGGCTGGCCGCGTGCGAGTTCCTGTTGATGCTCAGCCTGGCGCTGTTGCTCAACCTGGTGGGGCCATGGCTGCCGAACTGGCACGCAATCCAGACCCCCGGTGCCTACCTGGCCCTGCTGCTGACCGCACCCTGTGGGCTGATGTTCGCCTACCGCTTCTTCATGCCCCTGGGCCCGCACCCGCTGAACAAAGTGTTGATGGCCGACATCCTGCTGATCATCCTGTGCGGCCTGCTCCTGTTGTTCGTCAACACCTTGCCGCTGAACATCATCACCTATGCCCTGGTCGCGCTGGCGGGCCTGAGCATGCTGTTTGTCTCGGCCTATCACTGGCAAAAAGGCTACCGCCCGGCGCGCTTGTTCGTGGCGGCCATGGTGGTATTCAACATCGGCACGTTGATCATTCTGCCCGCACTGCTCGGCCTTACCCTGGTGGCGCCACAGGGGCTGATCGTCACCCTGTTGAGCTTTATCTGCCTCAGTGGCCTGCTGATGAGCCTGGCCCTCGGCGAGCGCCAGCGCGCCATTGTCGAAACCCGTTTCAGCCTGAGCCGCGACCTGGCGGCCAGCAATGCCGAAATCGCCGCCAAAGCCGAGTTCCTGGCGAAGATCAGCCACGAAATCCGCACGCCCATGAACGGTGTGCTGGGCATGACCGAGTTGCTGCTGGGCACGCCGTTGTCGGTGAAGCAACGCGACTATGTGCAGACCATCCACAGCGCCGGTAATGAGTTGCTCACCCTGATCAACGAGATTCTCGACATTTCCAAGCTCGAATCCGGGCAGATCGAACTCGATGATGTGCAGTTCGATCTCAATGCATTGATCGACGACTGCCTGAGCATCTTCCGCGCCAAGGCCGAGCAACAGAATGTCGAGCTGATCAGCTTCATCCAACCCCAGGTACCACGAGTGATCAGCGGTGACCCGACGCGACTGCGCCAGGCTTTACTGAGCCTTCTGGAAAACGCCCTGCACAAAACCGATGAAGGCGAAGTGCTGATCGTTGTCGCCCTGGATGAGCGCAGCACCAAGCCACGCCTGCGCATTGCCGTGCAAGACAGCGGCGTGCCCATGGAAGCTGCCGAACGCGACGCCCTGTTGCACAGCGAACTGCACAGCAAGAACTTCCTTTCGGCGACGCGCTTGAGCGGCCACTTGGGCTTGGTCATCGCACGCCAGCTGATCTTGTTGATGAACGGCGAGTTCGGCGTCAAGAGTGGGAGCCACCAGGGCAGTACCCTGTGGCTGACCCTGCCGCTGGACCCGGAACGCCTGGAACACCCGACCAGCGACCTCGACGGCCCGCTCAAGGACGCCCGCGTGCTGGTGGTGGACGACAACGACACCTGCCGCAAAGTCCTGGTGCAACAATGCACGGCCTGGGGCCTGAACGTCAGCGCCGTGCCTTCGGGCAAGGAGGCCCTGGCGCTGCTGCGCACCAAGGCGCACCTGCGTGATTATTTCGACGTGGTACTGCTGGACCAGAACATGCCCGGCATGACCGGCATGCAACTGGCGGCGAAAATCAAGGAAGACCCGAGCCTGAACCACGACATCCTGCTGATCATGCTCACCGGAATCAGTAACGCACCGAGCAAGATCATTGCGCGCAACTGCGGGATCAAGCGCATCCTCGCCAAACCGGTGGCTGGCTACACCCTCAAGACCACCCTGGCCGATGAACTGGCCCAGCGCAGCAAAGGCGCCCCCGTGGCACGCCCGGCCCCCAGCGCACCGGCAGCCATGACCGTGCCCAGCGATTTCCGCATCCTGGTAGCCGAAGACAACAGCATCTCCACCAAAGTGATTCGTGGCATGCTCGGCAAGCTCAATCTCGACCCGGACACCGCCAGCAACGGCGAAGAAGCGCTGCAAGCGATGAAAGCCCAGCGCTATGACCTGGTATTGATGGACTGCGAAATGCCGATTCTCGATGGCTTCTCCGCCACACAGCAACTGCGGGCATGGGAAGTCAGCCACCAACGCGTGCGCACGCCAGTGGTGGCGCTCACCGCGCATATCCTGTCGGAACACAAAGAACGCGCACGCCAGGCAGGCATGGACGGGCATATGGCCAAGCCGGTGGAACTGTCGCAGCTGCGCGAGCTGGTGGACTACTGGGTCGCGCAGCGCCAACAGCGCCCTGAGCACAGCACCCTTTCCTGATGATCGTTCCCACGCGTGGGAATGCCGCCCGGGACGCTCCGCGTCCTGCTTGAACGCGACGCAGAGCGTCACTGGATGCATTCCCACGCAGAGCGTGGGAACGATCACACCCACCACTATCGCAGGCAAGCCAGCTCTCACATTTGATCTGTGTCGGATAGACTCCTCCACACTTTCCCCGCCCGCGAGCCGCCCCCATGCTCCATGTGTTATTC
>JAEHOM010000016.1:0-82123 GCA_016433075.1 Hoplolaimus columbus | reverse complement strand
CTCACCCGCCTGCTCGACACTCGCAAAGGCGAACACCTTTACCGCTACGACCCGCTAAACCGCCTGACCCGCGCCGACCACTCCCAGGACGTACAGGAACGCTTCGCCCACAACCCCGCCGGCAACCTGCTGATGCAAGACCGCCCCGGCCCGGACATCGTCGCGGCGAATCGTCTGATGATTCAGGGCGACCGTCATTACGACTACGACGCCTTCGGCAACCTCATCCGCGAACGGCGCGGCAAAAGCCAGCAACTCGTTACTGAGTACCGCTACGACTGCCAGCATCGGTTAATCAGCATCACAAAGCCCAACGGCGAAACCGCCAGTTATCGCTATGACCCATTTGGGCGGCGCATCAGCAAGACCGTAGACGGCAAGACCACCGAGTTTTTCTGGCAAGGCGACAAGCTGATAGCCGAACACCATGCAGAGCGCCATCGCAGCTACCTCTACGAACCCGACAGCTTCCGCCCATTGGCGCTGTTGGAAGGTTTCGGTCCACAAGCCACCACGCCCTACCACTACCAACTCGACCACCTCGGCACCCCGCAGGAACTGACCAACCCCGAAGGCGAAATCATCTGGTCCGCCCACTACCGCGCATACGGCCAGATTGCCCGGCTCGACGTAGGCAACATTGACAACCCGCTGCGCTTTCAGGGTCAGTATTTCGATCAGGAAAGCGGCCTGCACTACAACCGCCATCGCTACTACAATCCGGATATTGGTCGCTACCTGACACCGGACCCGGTGAAGTTGGCGGGTGGGATCAATGGGTACCGGTATGTGCCCAATCCGACAGGTTGGGTAGACCCGCTGGGACTGAACAGATGCCCAGGTACGGTAGGATGCGAACCATCCTTAGGCGCTGAAGATCCTTCAACTCCAGCATCAAGTAAGAAATCAGAACCCAACGTTCCGACTCCTCATAATGACGAAGAGTATCTTTTTCGCGGAGACAAAACCCCTCCAAACGAGGTATTCAAAAATGGCTTTAAAAGCAAAGGCGATAGCGAAGATTTGTACCTACACGCAATTGACAGTAATGACCCTCCCAGCAATTTCATAAGCACATCGCCATCACGGGCAGTCGGGATCACTTTTGCTACCAGCTACGGAGATAAAAAAGGCTATTTGTACACACTTAAGAGTATTGAGGGGCATGATATAAATACAGAACTAGGCAAGCAGGCGCCGTACCCTAAAGAGCTAGAATTCGCTATCCATAACAAAATCGACCCAGAGGATATATTAGGCGCCACCCCAGTAAAATCTGATGGAACTTACGTTGGATATTCCATACCAAACCCCAACAGGAAATAAAATGAAAACCAAAAATATAAAGGTGATAATCAAAAACGAGCACAAGGAGGTCACCGTCAAATATGACCCAAGGAAGCTCATCATGACATTTTCAGAGGCCGATAACTTTAAAAAAGTTTATGAAGGGCATGACCTATATATATGCCTCGCAAAAATCAGAGCAGACTTCCCGCATATAACTTTTTTATGCAAAGGGGCAAAAATAAATGTTAAACCTTCAAGAATGGCTTCTCAGATGAGCGCGGGGCTCGTCGCATACGAAATGACTTTAGGTCAGCAAGCTACCAACGACGACATAGTCCATTTGTTTGACTACGAAGAGGAGAACCTAACAAACGACCCACAGGAACAAATTGATTTCTTCAGGAAATGGTTGGTGTCACTAGGTGCGCAAGATTACGAAAAATTCAACTAAGTTATGAGTGCCCCTCCCCCTGTGATTAGCCAGCTCACCACAGGGGAGAAACGATATCCTTAAATCCCCGCCAACGCCAAATCCATCGCAAAATACGTAAATATCAAATCCGCCCCCGCCCGCTTGATCGACCCCAACGTCTCGCGCACCACTCGATCCTCATCAATCGCCCCGGCCTGTGCGCCGAACTTGATCATCGCGTACTCACCGCTCACCTGGTACGCCGCCACCGGCAGGCGCGAGGCTTCGCGGATGTCGCGGATGATGTCGAGGTAGGCACCGGCAGGCTTGACCATCAGCGCATCAGCGCCTTCCTGTTCGTCCAGCAGCGATTCGCGCACGGCTTCGCGGCGGTTCATCGGGTTCATCTGGTAGCTTTTGCGGTCGCCCTTGAGCGCGCTGCCGCCGGCTTCGCGGAAGGGGCCGTAGAGGGCCGAGGCGAATTTGGTGGAGTAGGCCATGATCGGGATGTGGGTGAAGCCGGCGTCATCCAGGGCACGGCGGATGGCCTGGACCTGGCCGTCCATCGCGGCTGACGGGGCGATCACGTCGGCGCCGGCGCGGGCGGCGGCCACGGCTTGTTTGCTGAGGTTGACCAGGGTCGCGTCGTTGTCGACATGGGCACCGTGCATCACACCGCAGTGGCCGTGGTCGGTGTATTCGCAGAAGCAGGTGTCGGACATCACGATCATTTCCGGCACGGCGTCCTTGATGATCGAGGACATGCGCGAAACCAGGCCGCGTTCTTTCCATGTGTCGCTGCCGCTGGCGTCGAGGTGGTGGGAGACGCCGAAGGTCATCACCGACTTGATGCCGGCGCGGGCGTAACGCTCGATCTCACCGGCGAGTTTTTTCTCAGGAATGCGCAACACACCCGGCATGCTGGTGATGGGCACGAAGTCGTCGATTTCTTCTTCGATAAAAATCGGCAGTACCAGGTCGTTGAGGGTGAACTCACTTTCCTGGAACAGGCCACGCAGCTCCGGGGAGCGGCGCAGGCGACGTGGGCGGGCTTGGGGGAACTGGCTGGTCATGGCAATCCTGAAAAATGGCTGAACACTTTGGGGCGAAAGCTTATGCCCCCAAGTCCCGGCAACACAAATGCCGAGGGGCCAATAGTGTATTGCCGGGTGCGTAACAATTCATTGATCTACAGCTGTAGACGCCCTTCGATGCACAACGCTACGGCACCGCCCACCCAGATTTCATCGCCCTGGCGCTCGATATGAATACGCCCCGCTCGCCCGATCGCCGTGCCTTGGCTGACCACGTAACGGCTGGGCGCCAGGCCCTCGGCGAGCAGCCATTGGGCCACGCCGGCATTCAAGCTGCCGGTGGCCGGGTCTTCGGCGGCGCCATCGCCAGCGACAAAAGCGCGCACTTCAAAGTGCGCGTCCACCGCATCACGCGTCGGATCACAGGGTGCGATCACCCCTACGGCCAGACCCAGCAGTTGCGCATAGTCCGGTTGCAACGCAAGCACCGCGTCACGATCAGCCAGCATCACCGCCAGCCAACCCGCACCATTGTCGACCCACTGGCTGCGCACAATCGCCTCGGGCGCCAGCTTCAATGCCAGGCGCACGCGCTCCAGCAACGGCGCCTCCACGGGCCCTGCACGCAACAATGGCGGCGCGATAAACGCCAGTTGGTCACCCTGGCGACGAATACGCACCAAGCCGATTTCGCACTCCTGGATAATCTCCTCCCCACGTGGCACGCCGCCAGCCTGCAACCAGGCGTGGCAACTGCCCAAGGTCGGATGCCCGGCGAACGGCAGCTCTTTGAGAGTGGTGAAGATTCTTACCCGATAGTCAGCACGTGGGTCGCGCGGCGTCAGTAAAAACGTGGTTTCGCTGAGGTTGGTCCAATTGGCAAAGTCCGCCATCTGCTGGTCGGTGAAGCTATCGGCCCCCAGCACCACGGCCAAGGGGTTGCCTTTGAGCGGCACGCTGCTGAATACATCCAGTTGTTGAAAATCGAAAGTCGGCATGCATCAGCTCGGAATGTTCAGGCCACGGATCACCGCAGGACGTGCGACAAAGCCGTCCAACGCGCGCAGTACGTTAGGGAAATCGGTGATGCCTACCAGGTCACCGGACTCGTAGAAGCCGATCAGGTTGCGAACCCACGGAAAGGTCGCAATGTCGGCGATGCTGTACTCGTCGCCCATGATCCAGGTGCGGCCCAACAGACGCTTTTCCAGCACGCCCAGCAAGCGCCGCGATTCGGCGGCGTAGCGATCACGCGGGCGCTTGTCCTCATACGCCTTGCCGGCGAATTTGTTGAAGAACCCCAGTTGACCAAACATCGGGCCAATGCCGCCCATCTGGAACATCAACCATTGCAGGGTTTCATAGCGTGTGGCCGGGTCTTCGGAGAGCAACTGGCTGGTCTTTTCCGCCAGGTAAATGAGGATCGCGCCGGATTCGAACAACGCCAACGGCTGCCCGCTCGGGCCGTTGGGGTCGATGATCGCAGGGATCTTGTTGTTGGGGTTCAGGGACAGGAACTCGGGAGACAACTGGTCCTGGGTGTCGAAGCTGACCTTGTGCGCCTCATAAGGCAGGCCCAGTTCTTCGAGCATGATCGACACCTTGACGCCGTTGGGCGTTGGTAGCGAATACAGCTGCAGGCGTTCTGGGTGCTGGGCGGGCCATTTGCTATTGATCGGGAAAGCGGCGATTGCGTTCATCGAGAACCCCCTGGTCGGAAAGCCCCATCATAGTCATCTGCCTGCCGTCGTGCATGGGTCATCGTTGCGCAACATTTGCCGGCTAGTATCCCGCGTGGGCGAACCAAAGCGCCCGAATGCACTCTTAAGAGCGCCCGAACAATGAATGGAGGCTGCTTGCTATATCGACAGGGAACACCGCAGGACGCTGATGCGTCACTGGGGCCGGGCTTGTCCGCCTTAACCCGACGCACGAAGACTCGAACCTATCATGAAGATCAAGCCTCTGCGCCTTGTGCCACAACTCAAACGTTATTCCTACATGGTATTGCCGCTGCTGCTGGTCAGCGCTGCCATCGTCACCGCCCTGGACGCCCGTGAAAGCCGTGCGCAACCGGTCGATGGCGTACAAACCCTGGTATTCCTGCGCCACGGCGAAAAACCGGCCGGAGGCCTGGGCCAACTCAATTGCCAGGGCCTGAACCGCGCCATGAACCTGGCGACTCTGTTGCCGGAAAAGTTCGGCAAAGCCAACTATGTGTTCGCTGCCAACCCGACGCGTAACGTCGAGGAAGGCGAACTGGATAACTCCTACAGCTACATTCGCCCACTGATCACCATCAGCCCCAGCGCGATCAAGCTCGGCCTGCCGGTGAATATCGAGTTCTCAGCGAATGACACCAGTGCCTTGGCCGAAGAACTGGTCGAGGACAAGTACCGCAACGCGACCATCTACACGGCCTGGTCCCACGGTTACTTGCCGGAACTGATCAACAAAGTCGCCAGCGAAGCCGCTGGCGAAAAACACACCATTACCGATGATTGGTCTGGCAATGACTACGACTCCCTGTACGTGCTGACATTGACCTGGCACAACGGCAAGGCTTCGCTGCTCAGCCGCAACTACAAGCAAGGGCTGAATAACGGCGGGGAAAACTGCCCGGACCCGACCCAGGTCAGCGCAGATATCTGAAGCTTGGGCCGCAGGGGCGTATGATGCCGGGCTATCGACTCACCTGCGGATCCTCTCCATGTCCAACCTCGCTTCCACCCAGCCCAACCGCGGCTGGGCATTCTGGTGCAAACCTGCGCTGTTTCTCCTGGTGGCCTGCATCGGCCTCTACTATGTGAAGTGGTCGCCCTACTACCTCAAGGCGTTTGTAGCGGCCGACAACCACAGCATTGGCGCCTCGATTCTCAATGACCAGCAAAGCTCGCCCCTGGCGGCGGCGCTGGCCTATGCCCAGGTGTATTTCCTAGCCATCTGGAAAGCCGCCGTACTGGCGGTGATCCTCGGCTCGTTACTGCAAGTGTTGATCCCCCGCGACTGGCTGCTGCGCCTGTTTGGCCGCGCCGGGCTGGGCTCGACCCTGCGCGGTGGGCTGTTCGCCCTGCCGGGGATGATGTGCAGCTGCTGCGCGGCCCCGGTGGCGGCGGGCATGCGCCGCCAGCAAGTGTCGGTCGGCGCGGCGCTGGCGTTCTGGATTGCCAACCCGGTATTGAACCCGGCCACACTGGTGTTCATGGGCTTTGTGCTGGGCTGGGGTTTCACCGCGCTGCGGCTGGTGGCGGGGATTGTGCTGGTGGTGGGCGTGTCCCTGGTGGCACAGCGCATTGCGCGCCCGGACCACGTGCCGGAAGCAGCACTTGAAGCCGTTGCCGACGTCAGCACAGTGGAGTCGCAACCGTTCTTGAGCCGCTGGTTACGCACGCTGTGGCAGCTGTTCTGGAGCACTATCCCGGTTTATATCCTGGCGGTGCTGATCCTCGGCGCGGCACGGGTTTGGTTGTTTCCCCATGTGGACGGAGCGATGGCCGACAGCCTGGTGTGGCTGGTGCCGCTGGCGATTGTGGGCACGCTATTTGTGATTCCGACAGCGGCAGAGATTCCCATCGTACAAACCATGATGGCCCTGGGCATGGGCAACGGCCCGGCCGTGGCCTTGCTGATGACCCTGCCGAGCGTGAGCCTGCCGTCGCTGTTGATGCTGCGCAAGGATTTCGATGCGCGGGTGCTGGTGACGGTGGCCGGCTTGACCATGCTGGTGGGGGTGGTGTGTGGGTTGATTGGAGCGGTAATTCTTTAGATTTTCAGTGGAGCCGATGGCCTCATCGCAGGCAAGCCAGCTCCCACCTTTGTATGTATTCACACTTCAAAAGGTGGGAGCTGGCTTGCCTGCGATGGCGTCCGAAAGGTCACCCCACCCGAGCTGCTCGCTCGCGCAAATACTCCACCACCGCACCCTGCTCCCCGGCAAACTCGATACGCGCGCCCTTGCTCTCGCGCTGGAACGCATACATCGGGTCGTAATACTCACGCAACAAGCCTTCAATCCATACCCGATGCAACTCCACTGCGCCGCTGCGTGCCTGTTCGGCCAGGGCATCCTGCAACACCGCCTGCAACCGCTGGAAACGCTCGCCCCCCAGTCGCTTGTGAATATTGGCCAGGCTCTGGGTCAGGCGCTCGGCAAATAATCGCTGGCCGGTTTCCCCAAACACCTCAATGAACTCGGCGCACAGGTCCACCACGTAATCCTTCAGGATGCGCTCGACACGGCCCTCGACGCTGTCTTCCAGCCACACCATAGGAAACGTCTGCATGCCCTTGTGCAATGGCAGCGGCAGCGCACAGCTGCCGATCATGCGGCTCTCGTCCTCCACCACAAACTGCTCGATACCACCTGCGCGCTTCTTCAGCAAATCCACCGCCAGGCGATTTTCGAAGTCGATATTGGAGGGTTGCGCCGTGGCGCGCTTGCCGAAACTGGAACCGCGATGGTTGGCGTGCCCTTCCAAATCCAGGGCATTGCGCAGTTGGCCGAGCACTTCGGTCTTGCCGGTGCCGGTCATGCCGCCCAGCAGTACGAAATCACACTGGGCAGTCGCCTGCTCCAGGGTTTCCAGCAGGAAGGTACGCATGGCCTTGTAGCCACCGCCGACGCGGGGGTATTCGATGCCCGCTTCGGTTTTCAACCATTGCTGCACGATCTGCGAACGCAGGCCGCCCCGAAAGCAGTACAGGTAGCCATTGGGGTTAGCCTGGGCAAACTGCGCCCACTGTTCTATACGCTCGGCCTTGATTGCCCCCGACACCAGTTCATGCCCCAGCACGATCGCCGCTTGCTGGCCTTGCTGCTTGTAACAGGTGCCGACTCGCTGGCGCTCATCGTCGGTCATCAGCGGCAGGTTGATCACCCCGGGGAACGCGCCCTTGGTGAATTCGACCGGCGCGCGGGTATCCATCATCGGCCGGTCGTTGAGGAAAATGTCGCGGTAATCGGTGATGTCCGTCGCCATCAAATCACCTCAACCGCGTTGGTCTGTCGCTCCAGCAGTTCACCGATAGGCTCAAGGGCCAAGCCCAGCTCGGCAGCCACGGCGTGGAACTCGGCATCACCTTCCGGGGTAACGGCGATCAGCAGGCCACCGCTGGTCTGGGGGTCGCACAGCACGCGCTTGTGCAGCTCCTGCACACGCCCCAGCTTGCTGGCGTAGCTCTCGAAGTTGCGCAAGGTGCCACCCGGCACGCAGCCCTGGTCCAGGTAATACTCCACCCCCGGCAGGCGCGGAACCTTTGCATAGTCGATACGGGCCGTCAGGCCACTGCCATCAGCCATTTCCACCAGGTGGCCGAGCAGGCCGAAACCGGTGACATCGGTCATGGCCGTTACACCGGCCAACTTGCCGAAACGGCTGCCCGGCTTGTTGAGGGTGCACATCCAGTCACGCGCCAGGCCGATATCCGCCTGGCGCAGCTTGCCCTTCTTCTCGGCGGTGGTGAGGATGCCGATGCCCAGGGGCTTGGTCAGGTACAGGCGGCAACCGGCGGTAGCCGTGTCGTTACGCTTCATATGGCGCTTTTGCACAATGCCGGTCACGGCCAGACCGAAGATCGGCTCCGGGGCGTCGATGGAATGCCCGCCCGCAAGCGGGATGCCCGCCGCGTCGCACACCGCCCGACCGCCGCGAATCACTTCGCGGGCAATCTCCGGCGCCAGCACATTGACCGGCCAGCCGAGAATGGCGATGGCCATCAAGGGATCGCCGCCCATGGCGTAGATATCGCTGATGGCATTGGTGGCGGCAATGCGGCCAAAGTCGAACGGGTCGTCGACAATCGGCATGAAAAAGTCCGTGGTGGACACCACGCCGCGCTCGTCGTCGATGGCGTATACCGCCGCATCGTCGCGGGAGGCATTGCCCACCCACAGGTTGGGGTCGAGGTTCTGTGCACCGCTGCCCGCAAGGATCACTTCCAGGACCTGGGGCGAAATCTTGCAACCGCAACCCGCACCGTGGCTGTACTGGGTAAGGCGAATCGGCTCGTTCATGGGGGACCTCAGGCTATCAAGTGGGCCGATTCTAGCAGACAGCAACAGGCCGGCTGGGCTCTTGTGAGCACAGCCGGCCTGTTTGTTCAGCGATTACTGGCGCGCAGCGAGCAAACGTGCGTGCCGGTTACGCCGGGCGATGTTCAAGCATTCGATCGCAGCCGAGAACGCCATGGCCGCATACACGTAGCCTTTTGGCACGTGGGCGCCGAAGCCTTCGGCGATCAGCGTCATGCCGATCATGATCAAGAAGCCCAGGGCCAGCATCACCACGGTCGGGTTGTCGTTGATGAACTTGGCCAACGGCTCAGCGGCCACCAGCATCACGATCACCGAGACCACCACGGCAATGATCATGATCGGCAAGTGCTCGGTCATGCCCACGGCGGTGATGATGCTGTCGATGGAGAACACCAGGTCGAGCATCAGGATCTGGCCGATGGCGGCGGCAAAACCGATGGTCACGGTGTTGCTGACAGTTGCCTTCTCTTCAGGCTCCGGGTCCATGCTGTGATGGATCTCGGTGGTTGCCTTCCACACCAGGAACAGGCCGCCGGCGATCAGGATCATGTCCTTCCACGAGAACGCCTGGCCGAACACTTCGAACACCGGTGTCGTCAATTGCACGATGAATGCGATGGTGCTCAGCAGGCCCAGGCGCAAGATCAACGCCATGCTGATACCAATGCGCCGCGCCTTGGCCCGGTGCTTCTCAGGTAGTTTGTTGGTGAGGATCGAGATAAAGATCAGGTTATCGATGCCCAGCACGATTTCCATGACGATCAAGGTAGCCAGTGCGACCCAGGCGGTGGGGCTGGCGGCCAGTTGTAGAAGGTAATCCATAGGTCAGTCCTGACGTGGTAGTGCTGGGGAATTAGGTTTCTTTGGTGTCGGATTCAGCAGCGTTTTCGGCGTCTTTTTCCTGCTTCTCAGGGCTGATCAAGCCCTGGGTGGCTTCACTCAATGCCTGCTCGGCGGCCTTGTGGGTCTCGTCGATGGCCTGCTTGGCCGACTCGGTGGCTTTGCCTAATACCTGTTGCGCGCTTTTCTCGACTTGATCACAGCCGCTGACCACTATCAATGAAAGCGCAAGCAACGACGCCGCGCCCAGGGAATTGAGTTTCATGATGTATTCCTCGTTAGAACCCTTGGGTCCAAGTAGTGGCCCCTCGATAGCGAGGCATTCTATGCAGGCGAACAGTTCAGGAAAATTCGTATTTTTCTCGCGTATACTTCGATTTTTACGAAGTGTAGGCCGTGATGCTAAATTATCGACAACTGCATTACTTCTGGGTGGTGGCCAAGACCGGTAGCATCGTGCGCGCCTGTGAGCAATTGAACCTCACGCCGCAGACCATCAGCGGGCAGATCAGCCTGTTGGAGCAGACCTTCGGTATTGCCCTGTTTCAGCGGGTCGGGCGCCAGCTTGAACTGACCGAAGCCGGGCGCCAGGCGCTGCCCTACGCCGAGCAGATGTTCCAGACCGGCAATGAACTGGAGGCGATGCTGCGCGCCCAGCCTGACGAGCAGCAGATCCCGTTCCGCGTTGGGGTGGCGGATGTGGTGCCCAAATCCATCGTGTACCGGCTGATCGCGCCGACCATGGAGTTGAGCGAACCGATCCGCATCACCTGCCGTGAAGACAAACTCGAACGTTTACTGGCCGACCTGGCGATCCAGCGCCTGGACTTGGTGATTTCCGACAGCCCCATGCCCACGCACTTGGACATCAAGGGCTACAGCCAGAAGCTGGGAGAATGCGGCATCAGTTTTTTCGCCACCCAGGCGTTGGCAGACCAGCATGGGGGGGATTTCCCACAGTGTTTGCAGGGCGCACCGCTGTTGATTCCGGGCGCTGAGACCGTGGTGCGCAGCCGTTTGCAGCGCTGGTTTGCCGAACAGCAGATTCAACCCCGCATCATCGGCGAGTTCGACGACAGCGCCTTGATGCAGGCCTTCGGGCAATCCGGCAGTGGGATTTTTATCGCGCCCAGCGTGATCGCCGACGAGGTGGTGCGCCAATACGGCGTGGCGCTGATTGGCCAGACCGATGCGGTGACCGAGTCGTTTTATGCGATCTCAGTGGAGCGCAAGGTCAAGCACCCCGGCATTGTGGCGATTACCGAGGGTGCCCGGCGGGAGTTGTTTACCGCCCTGCCCTGATCGCTCAGGCATTGAGCGCCGTGGGTTTGGCGGTCATCAGCCACAGTGCGAGCAGGATCGACACCAGGATAAACCCCGAAGCGGCAAACCCCAGGCTGCCCAGGCCCAGAGTGTCGATGACATGCCCGCCCACCATCGCGCCCAGGCCAATGCCGAGGTTGGCGCCGGCGATATTCAGCGACGCGGCAAACGCCGGTGCATGGGGCGCGGCCTTCATCAAGCGCACATGGCTGACCAGGAACATCGCCGCCTGGGTCACGCCCCACACCGCCATCGCCGCGGCCAGGCCGATGGTCGAGTGAATCGCCGGCACCACTGCCACCATGCCCGCGATCATGAACCCGCAGAACACCATGGACGCGATCAATGGGTGACGATCCACGGCGCGTCCGCCGAGGGAGTTGCCAATCAGCCCGACCGCGCCAAAGCCCATCAGGCACCAGCCCACCAACGTACCGTCGAACCCGGCCAGGCGCTCAAGGATATCTGCCAAGTAGGTATAGGCGGTGAACATGCCACTGAACACCAGGATCGACAGCAGGATATGCCCCTGCATCACGGGGCTGCGCAGGATCCTGAATTGTGAGCGCAAGCTGGCTTGCTGGTGCTTGGCCGCGGTAACCGGCAGGTAGACATACAGCAGCAATGCCTTGGCCAGGGCAATCACCGCGAGCACGGCGAATGCGGTGCGCCAGCCGAACATATCGGAAATCAGCGTGCCCACCGGAATACCAAATACGGTGGCGCAAACAATGCCAAAGCCGATTTTTTCAATCGCACGCCCGGCGAACTCAGGGCCGACAATGTCTACCGCCGTTTCGCTGGCGAGGGCCCAGAATACTGGCAAGCCCAAGGCGGGAATCAAACGGGCCACGGCCATCACCCAGATATTCGGCGCCAAAGCCGCCACGGTGTTGGCCGCTGCAAACATGATCAGGATGCTGATAAACAGGCGCTTGCGCGAAAAGCGCGCGCAGTAGGCCGTGAGGAACGGGCCGAACGCGGCCACGGTGAACGCGAACAGCGTCACCAGCAGCCCCGCCTGGGACACGCTGACGTTCAGGTCCCGAGCAATCGACGGCAACAGGCCGACGATGACGAATTCTGTGGTCAGCACGGTAAAACCGGCGGCTGACAGCAGCAGGATAGGAAACAACATGAAAACTCCAGAAACGACGATATCAACGACAGCCCGAAGGGCCCGCTGACGGAGAGGAAAGATGAGAGGGGGGAATCTTAACAGAACATGTCCGGATTTGACCAAGCCCGGCTGAAACGGGTGACGGAATGCCGCAGCAAACGAGACGTGCCCTACAGCATGCTAGACTTCGCGCCTACTTCCTACAGTACTTTCTGCCTGCAATGCTGTGCCCTACTAAAAAAACTAGAGACAACTCTTTATGACTGCTGCCCCTTCCCTGTTGCAACGTTTAATGCGCGTCAGCCTGGTCACCCAAATTGTCATCGGCCTGATTGCCGGGATCGTGCTGGCCTTGCTGTTCCCCGAGGCCGCGCGCGCCACCGGTTTTATCGGCAAGGTGTTTGTCACGGCGCTGAAGGCTGTCGCGCCGATCCTGGTGTTTGTGCTGGTCATGGCCTCGATTGCCAACCATAAGCATGGCCAGGAAACCCATATCCGCCCGATCCTGTTCCTGTATCTGCTCGGCACCTTTGCCGCCGCCGTGGTTGCGGTGGTTGCCAGCATGATGTTTCCGTCGTTCCTGGTATTGGCTACCCATGACGCCACGGTGAGCGCTCCTGGAGGCATTGGCGAAGTGTTGCAAAGCCTGCTGCTCAGTGTGGTGGATAACCCGGTCAGTGCACTGATGAACGCCAACTTCATCGGCATTCTCGCCTGGGCCATCGGCATGGGCATCGCTATTCGCCATGCCGGTGAGACCACCCGTACGGTATTGGACGACTTGTCCAACGGCGTCACCCTGATCGTACGCGTGGTGATCCGCTTCGCCCCGCTGGGTATCTTCGGTCTTGTGGCCTCCACCCTCGCCACCTCTGGTTTCGACGCCCTGCTCGGCTATGCCCATCTGCTGGTCGTGCTGATCGGCTGCATGTTGTTCGTGGCACTGGTGATCAACCCGGCCATCGTGTTCTGGAAACTGCGTCGCAACCCTTACCCGCTGGTGCTGATGTGCCTGCGCGAAAGCGGCATCACCGCGTTTTTCACTCGCAGCTCGGCGGCGAACATTCCGGTCAACCTGGCGCTGAGCAAACGCCTGGGCCTGCATGAAGACACCTACTCGGTGTCGATCCCCCTCGGTGCCACCATCAACATGGCCGGCGCCGCCATCACTATCACCGTGCTGACCCTGGCGGCCGTGCACACCCTGGGCATCGCCGTGGACATGCCGACTGCCGTGCTGCTCAGCGTGGTCGCTGCGGTGTGTGCCTGCGGTGCATCGGGGGTGGCGGGTGGTTCGCTGCTGTTGATTCCCCTGGCGTGCAGCCTGTTTGGCATCCCCAGTGAAATCGCCATGCAGGTAGTGGCCGTCGGTTTCATCATCGGCGTGCTGCAGGACTCGGCGGAAACCGCACTCAACTCGTCTACCGATGTGCTGTTTACCGCGGCGGCGTGTTTGGGCAAGGAAGAACAGGCCGCTTAACACAGCCCCATAAAAAAGCCCGGTGCCGTTCGCAGAGAACGGCACCGGGCTTTTTTGTGCTTGCGGGTTTAGAACGCGCCCATGTAATCGCGCTTGCCCACTTCCACACCGTTATGACGCAGCAGCGCATAAGCGGTGGTGACGTGGAAGAAGAACTGCGGCAGGCCGTAGGTCAGCAGGTAGGACTGACCGCTGAAGCGCTTCTCTTTCGGGGTGCCTGGGCGCGTGACGATCTCGATGCCTTCCTTGCCGTCGATCTGCTCGGGCTTGATGGTGTCGACAAAGGCCAGGACCTTGGCGATCAACGCTTGCAGGTCGGCAAAGGTGACTTCGCTGTCTTCGTACTTCGGTACTTCGATCTCGGCCAGGCGTGCCGACACACCTTTGGCGAAGTCCACGGCGATCTGCACCTGGCGCACCAACGGGAACATGTCCGGGAACAGGCGCGCTTGCAGCAAGGCGTTGGGCTCGATGTTCTTGGCGCTGGCATGGGCTTCAGCTTTGTTCAGCACATCGCTGAGGGCGTTGAGCATTTGCTTGAAGACCGGGATGGAAGCGGCGTACAGGGAAATAGTCATGACAGTCTCACGGTAATGGCGGGGTTGGAACCAGCCGCGATTATAGCCATGCCTGGCGCTTGTCTTTTATTTTTTCAAGCTTAGGCTAAGGGGCTTCACTGCATAGGGAAAGCGCGATGACCGCCGAGCACGACACCGACACCCCTGAGCCGCGCCTGAACAGCACGGAAATCCGCATCCTGGGCTGCCTGATCGAAAAACAGGCGACCAACCCGGAAACCTACCCCCTCACCCTCAACGCCTTGGTGCTGGCCTGCAACCAGAAGACCAGCCGCGAGCCGGTGATGAACCTCAGCCAAGGCCAGGTCGGCCAGAGCCTGCGCGCGCTCGAAGGCCAAGGCTTCACGCGCCTGGTGATGGGCAGCCGCGCCGACCGCTGGGAGCACCGTGTGGACAAGGCCCTGGAACTGGTGCCGGCCCAGGTGATCCTGACCGGGCTGCTGTTCCTGCGGGGGCCGCAGACCGTCAACGAGTTGCTCACCCGCAGCGGGCGCATGCATGACTTTGAGGATGCCGAACAGGTTGTGCATCAGCTCGAACGCCTGATTGCACGAGGGCTGGCGCTGCTGGTGCCGCGTCAGGCGGGGCAGCGGGAAGACCGGTATACCCATGCACTAGGGGACCCGGCAGATATTGAAGCGATTATGACCGCACGGGGGAATCCGGTAGAGCGTAGCGCGGGGGCTGTTTCGGTGGAGCGGATTGAAGAGCTGGAAGCGCGGATTGCCGCACTGGAAGAACGGCTGGCGCAGCTGGAACAGGCATAACGCAGATAAACATGTGGGAGCTGGCTTGCGGCCTTCGCGAGCAAGCCAGCTCCCACAGTTGGATCGTGGGGTGTCAGGTAGAGAAGCGTCGGCTGGCAAGGCGCTATCGCAGGCAAGCCAGCTCCCACAGTGGATTGGTGTAAGGCTTCAGCTGCGGGCGAAGGCCACCGCTGCCTCGAACTGCTCCTGAGTAGGCCGCACGCCGGTATAAAGCACAAACTGCTCCAACGCCTGGATAGCGATCACCTCCAGCCCGGTAATCACCCGCTTGCCCTGGGCACGACCACGCACGATCAACGGCGTTTCCGCCGGGATCGCCACCACATCGAAGACCGTCTCAGCCTGATCGATTGCCTCGGCCTCAAACGCCAACGCATCCGCCTCGACCCCGCCGGTCATGCCGATGGGTGTCACGTTGATCAGCATCTGTGGCCGCAGGCTGCCCAGATCCGCCTGCCACTGATACCCCAGGTTCCTGGCCAATGCCTGGCCCGCCACCTCATTACGCGCCACGATCACGCCATTGGCGTACCCTCCGTCACGCAAGGCGCTGGCGACCGCCTTGGCCATGCCGCCGCTTCCGCGCAGGGCGAAGCTGGAGTCCTTGGGCACCGCGTGTTTTTTCAGCAATTGCTCGATGGCGATGTAGTCGGTGTTGTAAGCCTTGAGGTAGCCGTTGGTGTTGACGATGGTGTTCAGGGAGTCGATGGCTTGAACCGAATCGTCGAGTTCGTCCATCAAGGCAATGGCGGCCTCCTTGAACGGCATGGACACCCCGCAACCCCGCACACCCAGGGCTCGGATACCGCCGATCGCGCCGGGCAAGTCCTGGCTGCTGAAGGCTTTATAGTAAAAATTCAGACCCAGCTGTTCATACAGGTGGTTATGAAAACGCAGGCCAAAGTTCCCAGGGCGCGCCGACAGCGACATGCACAGTTGGGTGTCCTTGTTGGGGTGCATCTGCATGGATAACTCCTTGAAGTAAGCAAATCGGTACAGACCTTACACAACCTTTACCCATTGGCCGTGCTGTTTTCTCGAAATACGTTGTCTTAAAAGTATCCCCGCGACAATCCTTGAGTCTATTGATTGCAGACCACAAGCGCAGGGGCTAACCGAGGAAAGACCATCATGCGTAAACTCCCCAGGATCGCCTTGCTTATCGGCGCACTCGCGATGGCCGGCCAAGCCTCCGCCCACGGTGGTGGTTGGGGTGGCCCGGCCGTGTTCGGTGCGCTTGTCGGCGCAGCGGTAGTCGGCTCTGTGGTTGCCAGCCAACCGCGTGAGGTGTACGTGCAACAACCGGTGTATGTGCAGCCGCAGCCGGTGTATGCCGCTCCGCCGCCGGTCTACTACGCGCCACCGCCACCGGTGTATGTGCAACAGCAGGTTTACTATCGCCCGGCGCCCGTCTACTACGGCCCACCGCGCGGTTATTATGGGCCGCCTCGCGGCTACTACGGCCCGCCCCACGGCTACTACCGCCATGGTTGGTAAGTTTTAATCCGTTGACAGCCACAGGCCTCGCCCACACGCGGGGCCTTTTTTTGCCTGGGAAGTCCGGATTAATCCTGCCAGTGTCGCTGTGAGAACAACGTACGAGCAGCAATCCCACATGATAAGCGTCAAATATCCTCTTGATCGATGACGGGCTGCGCTGTCATGTTTGCGTCACAAAACAGTCGCACTATCGACCCAGTCCAACCAATAACAATTAAGGACGATTGACCATGCCCACACAAAACCCGCACCGCACCGCCGGCCTTTGCACCTCCAGCAAGGTCTACAGCGCCTTGACTGAACTCAAGCACCTTGAAGGCCATCGCAGCGCCAAGTTCCTCGCATTGCTGGCAGAAAACCTGGTGCGCAAGGGCCTGCTCAGTGAGCACGAAGTGGTGAACATGCTCGACCAGGTGGTGGACTAACGCCTGACGTTGATGTCGACTATCGAGCCAGGTGATTTTTCCCAGGCACCGGCAAACCGTAAGGTGACCTCCATAACGTTTGGAGGTACTTATGCCCACTATTCAAATCATGTCCGTCATCGGCAGCGCCGTCCCCGCCCCTCTGCGCAAACTGGGCTTGCTCGCCTGCTGGTACGTTGTGCGCGATGGCGAGCCGATCAGCGGCCCGCTCACTTCGTTATCCGATGCCGAAACACAGCGCCGAATGGCAACCGACTTCAGGCTCGAGGCCTGAAAGCTAAGGCAATGGCAACTTGACCCGCGGCTTGGTTTCGACGAACAACGCCCAGCACGACATGAACAACGCTGCCACCAGCGGCCCGATGACAAAGCCGTTAAGGCCGAACACCGACAGGCCGCCCAAGGTCGAGATCAGGATCAGGTAGTCCGGCATCTTGGTGTCCTTGCCCACCAGGATCGGGCGCAGCACGTTGTCCACCAGGCCAATCACGAACACCCCGAACAGCCCCAGCACCACGCCCTGCCAGATCGAACCGCTCAACAGGAAATAAACCGCCACCGGCCCCCAGACCAGCCCGGCACCCACCGCTGGCAGTAGTGACAGGAACGCCATCAGCACGGCCCAGAGCAAGGCACTCGGGATGTCCAGGAACCAGAAGATCAAGCCTCCCAGCGCACCTTGGGTCACAGCCACCAGCACGTTGCCCTTGACCGTGGCGCGCACCACGCGGTTGAACTTGAGCTGCAGGCGACGCTTTTGCGGCTCGGCCAACGGTACTGCCGTGCGCACCTTGCGTACCAGTTCCGGGCCATCGCGTAGCAGGAAAAACAGCAGGTACAGCATGATGAAAAAGCTCACCAGGAAATCAAACGTACCCTGGCCGAAGCTGAACGCCTGAGAGGCAAAGAACTGACTGCCCTGCATCGCGCCCTTGACGACCTTTTCCCGCAGCCCTTCAAGGTTGCCCATGCCGAAACGGTCGAGCAGCTGCTGGAAATACGGCGGTAAAACGTTCTTGAATTGCTCGATATAACCCGCTACGTCGAGTTTGCCGCTCTCGATGTTTTTGTAGAGCGTGGCCCCCTCTTGCACCAGCAAAGCACTGGTGATGATCACCGGCAGAATCGCGATCACCAGGCACACCATCAAGGTGGTCAGGGAGGTCAGGTTGCGGTTCCAGCTAAAACGTTGCTGCAGGCGGCGCTGCATCGGCGCAAAGATAATGCCCAGGATCACCGCCCAGAACACCGCACCGTAGAACGGCAGCAATATCCAGATAAAAGCCACGGTGACCAAGGCCAGTAGCAGCAACAGGGTTTTGAATTGCAGGTTGGTTTGATTCATGTCCGGTCCATGTCAGAAAAACAGGGCCGATGGCGGCCCTGTTGCTTAGTCCGCAGCCAAACGTGGGAGTGCCCTTGTTTATCGAACAAGCATAGATCGCGTTATTTAGACCTGGGTCAATATCCCGTTATCGCTCCAGCACTACCCTCGCGCCTTTTTGCGACCCACACCCATGCGCCCGATAACTGCCCCCGAACTGCTCGCTCCCGCCGGCACCCTGAAAAACATGCGCTACGCCTTCGCCTACGGTGCCGACGCGGTCTACGCCGGCCAGCCGCGCTACAGCCTGCGGGTGCGCAATAACGAGTTCGACCACGCCAACCTGGCCCTCGGCATCCAGGAAGCCCATGACCTGGGCAAGCGCTTCTACGTGGTGGTGAACATTGCGCCGCACAACGCCAAGCTCAAGACCTTCCTCAAGGACCTGGCGCCCGTGATCGCCATGGGCCCGGATGCGCTGATCATGTCCGATCCTGGGCTGATCATGCTGGTGCGCCAGCACTTCCCGCAGATGCCGATCCACCTGTCGGTGCAGGCCAATACGGTGAATTGGGCCAGCGTGGCGTTCTGGCAGCAACAAGGCATTTGCAGGGTGATTCTGTCGCGGGAGCTGTCTCTGGAAGAGATTGGCGAAATCCGCCAGCAGGTGCCGACGATGGAGTTGGAGGTGTTTGTACATGGCGCCTTGTGCATGGCCTATTCCGGGCGGTGTCTGCTGTCGGGCTATATGAACAAACGCGATGCCAACCAGGGTACTTGCACCAATGCCTGCCGCTGGAAATACCAGGCCACGCCGGCCGTGGAGAATGCCACTGGCGATATCGTCCATGAATATCAACCCACATTGGGCATCGGCACACCCACCGATAAGGTGTTCCTGCTACAAGAGGCCAATCGCCCCGATGACCCCATGCCCGCTTTCGAAGACGAACACGGAACCTACATCATGAACGCCAAGGACCTGCGGGCCGTGCAGCATGTGGAGCGCCTGGCACAGATGGGCGTGCATTCGTTGAAGATCGAAGGCCGCACCAAGTCCCACTTCTACTGCGCGCGCACCACCCAGGTGTACCGCCAGGCCATCGATGACGCAGTGGCCGGCCGGGCGTTTGACCGCGGCTTGATGACCAACCTCGAGTCCCTGGCCCAGCGTGGCTACACCGAAGGTTTCCTGCGCCGCCACGTGCACGATGAATACCAGAACTACCAGAACGGCAGCTCGGTTTCCGAGCGCCAGCAGTTTGTCGGGGAGCTGACCGGCGAGCGCCGTGGCGCGTTGGCCGAGGTGAAGGTGAAGAATCGCTTTGTGCTGGGCGACCACCTGGAGTTGATGACGCCCGCCGGCAATTTTCATTTTGACTTGCCGAGCCTGCATAACGCCAAGGGCGAAAGCATTGAGGTGGCGCCGGGGGACGGGCATACGGTGTATGTGCCGATTCCGGCGCAGATGGACCTGCGTTTTGGCCTGCTGATGCGCGACGTTTAAACCCTGCCGTGGGTTGGATGGATCAGATCCTGAACTGGCCTACCAACTGCCCGAGGCGCTGGCCCAGATCTGCCAGGCTGCGAGACGTCTGAGCGCCCAACTGGGTTTCGTCCGCCACGCTGTCCACCGCTACGGCAATCTGATGCACGCTGCGGTTGATCTCTTCCGCCACGGCGGTCTGCTCTTCCGCGGCGCTGGCAATCTGGGCGTTCATTGAGTTGATGGTGCCAATCAGTTGCGCCATGGTGTCCAGGGACGCGCCGGCCTGGTTGGCCTGGGCCGAGGTGCCGTCGCCGGCATCGCTGGAGCGGCGCATAGCGTCCACGGCCGCCTCGGTGCCTTTTTGCAGGCGATCGATCATGCCCTGGATTTCCTGGGTGCTGGTTTGGGTGCGACTGGCCAGGGCACGCACTTCATCGGCGACCACGGCAAAGCCACGCCCAGCCTCCCCGGCCCGTGCGGCCTCGATGGCAGCGTTGAGCGCCAGCAGGTTGGTTTGCTCGGCGATAGAGCGGATCACGCCGAGCACACTGACGATTGACGACACATCCTGCTGCAGGCTGTCCAGGGACACGCCGCTGCTGCGAATGTCGTTCACCAGCGCATGGATCTGCGCGATGCTGCCGTCCACCACCCGCTTGGCGGCCTGGCCTTCGGCGTCGGTCTGCTGCGCAGCGACGGCCGCGCCTTGGGCACTGCGTGCCACTTCGTGGGCCGCCGAGGACATCTGGTTGATCGCGGTGGCCACCTGGTCGGTCTCGTGGCGCTGGCGTTCCATGGCCTGTTCAGAGCGCTGGGCCTGGTCGGACACCTGGCTCACCAGCCCGGTGAGTTGGGCGGTCATGTCGGTGATCTGGCGCACCAGGCCGTGGATTTTATCGACAAAGCGGTTGAATGCACCGGCCAGGTCGCCGAGTTCATCCTGGCTGGTAATGGCCAGACGGCGGGTCAGGTCGCCTTCACCCGCGGCGATGTCATCGAGGTTGGCCTTCATCAGGTGCAGCGGGCGCAGGATGGTATTGGCCAGCAGCATGCCCACGGCGGCGATCACCAGCAACACCACCACGGCCACGCCGAGGATGCTCAACAGTACGCCTTGCATGCGCTTCTCGACTTTTGCCTGCACCACCGCCACTTGGGCGTCGATGCCATCGAGGTTCACCGAGGTGCCGATCACCATGTCCCACTTGGGCAGATACTCGGTATAGCCGAGCTTGGGCACCAGCTCGGTCTGGCCGGGCTGGGTCGAGCTGTATTGCAGGTAGTGGGTGCCGTCCTTGCCGACCTTGACCAGGTCGCGGTTGACGTAGACGCCGTTGGGGTCGCGGTTGTCCTTGAAGCTTTTGCCCACGCCGTCCGGGCTGTTGCCCTTGAACAGGCGGATGGTTTCGGAGTCGTAGCCGAAGAAATAGCCGTCTTTGCCGTAGCTGGTATTGGATAACAACTTGACCACCTGCGCCCGCGCCGCGCTGTCGCCGGGGGCTGCCGCGTCGTAGAGCGGCTTGATGGTGGTCATGGCCACCTCGACATAACTTTGCAGGGTGGCCTTGGCGTCGTTGAGCAGGCGCTGACGGGTTTCATCCACCTCGTTGCGGGCCTGGCCCTGCAGAATCCACACGGTGGTCAGGCTGATGACCACGGCAAACAACAACACCGGCACGACAGCAAGGGCCAGGACTTTGGCCTTCAAACTCAGACGCATGGCTTTTCTCTCTTGTTAGTGGCGACTTGAGAGGTTAACGGCCATGTGAGCGATTACTGTAGGAGCGAGCTTGTGTGGCGAGGCAGCTTGCTGCCGCTGGGGTGCGCAGCGCCCGCACGCTTTTTTGGGGCTGCTTCGCAGCCCAGCGGGAGCAAGCTCCCTCGCCACAGAGGTTCTCGCCTGGATCAGAGCGTCATCGCGGCCAGCCAGCCGAACGCCAGCAGCGGCAGGTTGTAGTGCAGGAAGGTCGGCACCACGGTGTCCCAGATATGGTGGTGCTGGCCGTCGATGTTCAGGCCGGAGGTGGGGCCTAGGGTGGAGTCCGAGGCAGGCGAACCGGCGTCGCCCAAGGCACCGGCGGTACCAACGATGCACACGATGGCCACCGGGCTGAAGCCCAACTGCACACACAGCGGCACGAAAATCGCCGCGAGGATCGGCACCGTGGAAAACGACGAGCCGATGCCCATGGTCACCAACAACCCCACCAGCAGCATCAACAACGCGCCGACGCCCCGGCTATGGCCGATGAACGCCGCCGAAGTTTGCACCAGCGAGTTCACGTCACCGGTGGCCTTGAGCACTTCGGCAAAACCTGAGGACGCGATCATGATGAAGCCGATCATCGCCATCATTTTCATGCCTTCGGTGAACAGGTCATCGGTGTCGCGCCAGCGCACGATGCCCGACACCGAGAAGATCAGGAACCCGGCCAGGGCGCCGATGATCATCGAGTCCAGCCACAACTGGATGATGAACGCCGAGGCAATTGCCAGGCCGGCCACCAGCAGGGTCAGCGGGTTGTACTGCACCGCCACTTGCTCGACACGTTCGATTTTCTTCAGGTCGTACACACGCTTTTTGCGGTAGCTGATCAGCACCGCCACCAGCAGGCCGACCACCATGCCCAGCGCCGGCAGGCCCATGGCGTGGGTGACGTTGACCCCGCTGATATCCACCCCGCTCTTGGCGACGTTGGCCAGCAGGATCTGATTGAGGAAGATATTGCCAAAGCCCACCGGCAGAAACATGTACGGGGTGATCAGGCCGAAGGTCATCACGCAGGCGATCAGGCGACGGTCCAGTTGCAGCTTGGTCAGTACATACAGCAGCGGCGGTACCAGCAGCGGAATAAACGCAATGTGGATCGGCAAGATGTTCTGCGAGGCAATCGCCACCACCCACAACAGGCCGATCAGCAGCCATTTGACGTGGTTGCCACCGCTGGCGTCCTGGCGGTCCACCAGCAGCAAGGCTTTGTCCGCCAGCGCATGGGCCAGGCCGGACTTGGCAATCGCCACGGCGAAAGCACCGAGCAATGCGTAGGACAAGGCCACGGTTGCGCCGCCGCCCAGCCCGCCGTTGAAGGCCTTGAGCGTGGCCTCGATACCCAGGCCACCGGTCAAGCCGCCCACCAGGGCGCCGACGATAATGGCGATGACCACATGCACGCGGGACAGGCTGAGTACCAGCATGGTGCCGACCGCGGCGATGACTGCGTTAATCATGGTTACCTCAAGCAGAAACAAAAAAGACAGGCATGCCCGCGCGCGGCCCATGGGAACAGCTGCCGGCGTGCAGGCTTGAAAGAGGTCTTATTAGAGGGCGCGCACTTTGCAGGAGCTGGGCTGCCATGTCAAAAACTGTGGTGAGGCAAAGCCCTCTGCACAGATAAAGAATTACCGGCACTGGCCGATACGCTGTCTCTATGTGCTTTCAGGTAAGGATGTCCCGATGTCGCTCAGGCAGCTCTCCATTCAATGGAAAATCACCCTGCTGGCGGGCCTCTGCCTGCTGGGGATCGTGACCCTGCTGGTGGGTCTGTCGCTGTATCGCATGGCGCAGAGCTCGCAGCAGGTCAAGGCGTCCAGCATGCAGATGCTCGACGAAGCTGCCCAGTCGCGCATCGAGGCCCAAGGCGAAGTGCAAGCGCTGGGCATTCGCCAGCAGTTCATGGATGCTTACCAGTACGGCCATGGCTTTTCCCGCCAGGTGTTGTTTTTGCGCGAGCAGGCCGAGAAGCGCTTTCTCGATGCCTTCGACACCCGTGAAGACCTGACGCGCCAGGTCAAGGCCGCCCTGCAGGCCAACCCCGACCTGCTCGGCCTGTCCCTGGTGTTCGAAGCCAATGCGCTGGACGGCAAGGACGAACTGTTCGCCAATCAGGCGGAACTGGGCAGCAATGACAAAGGCCGTTTCGCGCTGTACTGGTCGCAACCGACACCGGGGAAAATCACCTCGATGGCGCTGCCCGAGAGCGACATGGCCGACACCTCCATCGGCCCCAGCGGCGAAAAGGCCAACGCCTGGTTCACCTGCCCGCGCACGACTCTCAAGCCCTGCGTGATCGAGCCCTACTTCTATGTGATCGACGGCCAGAACGTGCTGATGACCAGCATCGTGTTCCCGCTGATGGTCAATGGCAAAGTCATCGCCTCGCTGTCGGTGGATATCAACCTCAACAGCCTGCAGGCGGTCAGCCAACAGGCCAGCCAGAAACTGTACGACGGCCAGACCCAGGTCAGCATCCTCAGCGCCACTGGCTTATTGGCTGGCTACAGCCCGGATGCCAGCAAACTCAGCCAACGCCTGGAGCAGGTCGACCCGGCCAGCGGCGCACAGCTGACCAGTGCCTTGGCCAGCAGTACCCAGACCCGCAGCCTGCGCACCGACCACCAACTCAAGGTACTGGCGCCTTTTGCGCCGATTCCCGGCGGTAAGGCGTGGGGCGTATTGCTGGATGTACCTGAAAAAGTCCTGGTCGCCCCCGCCGAAGCGCTGAAAAACCAGCTGGACGCCGACAACGCCAAAGGCACCCTGCTGGAACTGGGCCTGGGCCTGCTGGCCGCCGTGGTCGGCTTGATCCTGGTGTGGCTGATGGCACGCAGCGTGACCCGGCCAATCCTCGGCGTGGCGCACATGCTTGAGGATATCGCCAGCGGCGAAGGCGACCTGACCCGGCGCCTGGCCTATGCCAAACAGGACGAGCTGGGCCAATTGGCCGGCTGGTTCAACCGTTTCCTCGACAAGCTGCAGCCGATCATTGCCGAGGTCAAACGCTCGGTGCAGGACGCTCGCGGCACCGCCGACCAGTCCGCCGCTATTGCCACGCAAACCAGCGCCGGCATGGAGCAGCAGTACCGTCAGGTTGATCAGGTGGCCACCGCATCCCACGAAATGAGCGCCACCGCTCAGGATGTGGCTCGCAGCGCCGCCCAGGCGGCCCAAGCCGCCCGAGATGCCGACCAGGCGACTCGCCAAGGCTTGACGGTTATCGACCGCACCACCGCCAACATTGGCGAGCTCGCCGCCGACATGAGCACCGCTATGACCCAAGTTGAAGGCTTGGCCGCCAACAGCGAACAGATCGGCTCGGTGCTCGAAGTGATTCGCGGCATCGCCGAGCAGACCAACCTGTTGGCGCTCAACGCCGCCATCGAAGCCGCTCGCGCCGGTGAAGCCGGCCGCGGTTTTGCCGTGGTCGCCGACGAAGTGCGCAACCTGGCACGGCGCACCCAGGAATCGGTGGAAGAAACCCGCCTGGTGATCGAACAATTGCAAACCGGTACCAGCGACGTGGTCGGCTCCATGGGCAACAGCTATCGCCAGGCCCAGGGCAGTGTCGAACAGGTCGGCCAGGCCGTCACCGCCTTGCGCCAGATTGGCGATGCGGTCACGGTGATCAGCGACATGAACCTGCAAATCGCCAGCGCCGCGGAAGAGCAAAGCGCCGTGGCCGAAGAGATCAACAGCAACGTGGCGACCATTCGCGATGTGACCGAATCGTTGTCGGAGCAGGCCAATGAATCGGCGCGGGTCAGCCAGGCGTTGAACAGCCTGGCGAACCAGCAGCAGGGGTTGATGGATCAGTTTCGGGTCTGAATGTAGCTAGGCTTTTCTGTGGGGGTCGGGCTTGCCCCAATGCCAGTCCGTTAAGGGCTTTTTGTAGGAGCGAGCTTGCTCGCGAAAAACTCACAGGCGCGGCGTTCATTCAGGATGCCCGCGTTATCGTTGACGTTTTTCGCGAGCAAGCTCGCTCCTACAGTAGGCGATGCAAACACCTCGGTATTTCAGGTAAACCGAGTCGATGCTATCGCAGGCAAGCCAGCTCCCACATTTTGAGCAGCGGTGTGCCAGTGTCAGCGGCGTGGCAACTGGATCAATACCTTGAGCCCACCCAGCTCACTCTCCTGCAGTTGCAACACCCCACCCCACACCTCGACAATGTCGCGCACGATCCCCAAACCCAGGCCATGGCCAACCCTTTGCTCATCCAGGCGTGCGCCACGGCTGAACACTTGGTCGCGCTGGGCCTCGGGAATGCCGGGGCCGTCGTCTTCCACCGCCAGCCGATAGCCCTGGGGCGTCTCGCTGACGCTCAGGCGTACCTCGGCGTCCGCCCATTTACAGGCGTTGTCCAACAGATTGCCCAGCAGTTCCAGCAGGTCTTCACGGTCCCAGGGCAGTTGCAGGCCCGGCGCCACCTGATAGCTGAGGTCCAGGTGTTCGCCGTGGATCATGCGCAGGGTGGCCAGTAAACCGGGCAGCTCTTGTTCACAGTCAAACAACGCGCCCGGCAAGGCATCGCCCGCCAGGCGCGCACGGTTGAGTTCACGGTTGAGGCGCTGCTGCACCTGCTCCAATTGCTCGCGCAGCAACTGGCTCAGTTGCGGATGATCCTTGAGGGCGTCACTGGAGGCGGCGCTCAACAACACTGCCAGCGGGGTTTTCAGCGCATGCCCCAGGTTGCCGAGGGCGTTGCGGGAGCGCTTGAGGCTGTCTTCGGTGTGCGCCAACAGGTGGTTGATCTGCGCCACCAGGGGCTCCAGCTCAAGCGGCACTTGAGTGTCGAGTTGCGAGCGCTGGCCTTGTTGCAGTTGGGCGATCTGGTTGCGTGCGGTCTCCAGGGGGCGCAGGGCACGGCGCACGGTGACCCGTTGCAGGATCAGCACCAACAGCAGCGCCGCCAGCCCCATCACCAGGCCGACCTGGCGCATCAGGCGAAAGCTTTCGCGCACAGGCGTGTAGTCCTGGGCCACGCTGATGGAAATCGATTGGCCGAAGCGCTTGTAGTCCGAGCGCAGCACCAACAGTTGCTGGCCTTCGGGCCCCAGTTGCAGGTTGCCCTTGAGCCCCGCCACCGGGAGCCGGGGCAGTTCCTGGTCCCACAATGAACGGGAGCGCCAATGCACATCGGCAAAGTCGATACGAAAGTAATGCCCGGAAAACGGCCGCTGGTACGCCGGCGACAGGCGTTGCTCATCCAACTGCACGCCGTTGGGCCCACGCACCAGCGCCACCAGCAGATTTTCGCTGTCGTTGCGCAAGCCCGCTTCAAGGTAGCGTTGCAAACCCGCCTCGAACAACCACAGGCTGGTTTGCGCCAGCACCACGCCGACAATCACCATCACGCTGATCAACCCCAGGCTCAAGCGCCGCTGGATCGACCTCATGCCGGGGTGGCGCCGAAACGGTAGCCCTGGCCACGCCGGGTCTCGATCACGCTGCGGCCCAATTTGCGCCTTAGATGGTTGACGTGCACCTCCAGCACATTGGAGTCGCGCTCGGTCTCGCCGTCATACAAGTGTTCGGCCAGGTGGCTTTTGGACAGGATCTGTTCGGGATGCAGCATGAAATAGCGCAACAAACGAAACTCGGCAGCCGTCAGCTGGATCTCGGCGCCGTCACGTAGCACGCACTGGCGCCCTTCATCCAGATGCAGGCCGGCAGCTTGCAGGGTGGGCTGGTTCGTCTGGCCATGGGAGCGGCGCAGCAGCGACTGGATGCGCAGGTACAGCTCTTCGGGGTGAAAGGGTTTGCTCAGGTAATCATCGGCGCCGGCCTTGAGCCCTTCGATACGCTCGGCCCAGGAATCGCGGGCCGTGAGGATCAGCACTGGTATGGCCAACGAGGCGGCGCGCCATTGCGCCAGCACTTCAAGCCCGGGTAAACCGGGCAGGCCAAGGTCAAGGATGATCAAGTCATACGGCTCGCTGCGTCCTTGATACACGGCGTCGCGGCCATCGGCCAGCCAGTCGACCGCGTAGCCCTGGCGCTGCAGGCCGGCCATCAGTTCGTCGGCCAGGGGCACGTTGTCTTCCACCAGGAGCAGGCGCATCAGTCTTCCTCATCTTTGATCAGGTCGCCATTGGTGGCATCCAGCTTGATCTCGCGCACCACGCCCTCGGTGGTCACCAGTTCCACTTCATAGGCGTATTGCCCGTGTTTCTTTTCCAGTTCGGCTTCCAGCAGCCGTGAGCCGGGGTATCGCGCCATGGCCTGCTGCAACAGCTGTTCCAATGGCAGGATGACGCCTTGTTGGCGCAGGGCCAGGGCTTCGTCCTGATTGAGGTCGCGGGCCTCGAGGCTGGAACAAAACACCATGAGCACCAGCGCCACGCGACTGCCGACGCGTAAATTTACCTTCATTACGTATCCTGATGATTCTTGAGAACCTGCCCGGTGAGCGCGTTCAATTCAACATCCCATTCAATGCCGTCGGTATCTCGTAGCTCGACTTCATAGACGTACTTGCCGTATTCCTCATCCAGATCGGTGTCCAGCAGCGTCGAACCAGGGTGAAGGGCCAGGGCCGTGGCTTCCAACTGATCGAAAGCGACAATTGTAACAGTGGCCGGCACGATCAGTGGCTTGTCGGGGTCCACGGCGGCGGCCGGGGTCGCCGTAACGAGGATGATAGCGGCGGCGCCCAGGGCAGTGAGGCGCTTCATGATAAGTCTCCGTTACATGATGTTTTCCTACATCGGCCACCGTACGCCCTGCAACTTAACTGAAACTGAATTGCCACCATGGCAATTCCAGTCAAGCCATTTTTCCCACTGCCTGCGAGATTTCCTATACTGCCCCGCTCGCCTCAACAGAGACCGGTATGACAGCCATCCATATCAAGTTCCCGGCCTTGACCCTCAAGGCCGGTAAACGCGCCATCACCCGCATCCGCGAGCAGGGCCTTGCGCCTGCCGACGTCGGTATCCTCCCCGGCGCGGCTGGCGGCCCCAAGGCCCTGGGTATCCAAGGGCTCGACCTGGCGCTGTTCGGTGATTGGTTGCCCCGTGCGCCGCGCGAGCGTGCGCTGATCGGCGCGTCCATTGGCTCCTGGCGGTTTGCCAGCGCCTGCCTGCCCGACCCGGTGCAAGGTTTGCTCGACTTGGGCCGGCTGTACAACGAGCAGCGCTTTGCCAAAGGCGTGACCATGGCGCAAGTCAGCCAGAGCTGCCAACGCATGCTCGACGACCTGCTGGCCGGGCGCGATGCGCGGGTGCTGGACAACCCCGACTATCGGCTGAACATCATGGTGGTCAAGAGCCACGGTTTGCTCGCCGATGACCACCGTGGGCGGCTGGGGCTGGGCCTGTCATCGGTGATTGCCGATAACCTGCGGGGCCGCGCACGGCTGTCGCGGCATTTCGAGCGGCTGATCATCCACGACCCGCGTCAGGCGCCTCCGGTACACCCCCTGAAGGATTTCCCCTCGCGCTTTCTCACCCTGGACGTGGGCAACCTGCGCCAGGCGTTGCTCGCGTCCGGGTCGATCCCCATGGTCATGCAAGGCGTACGCGACCTGCCTGGGGCCGGGGCCGGCACCTACCGCGACGGCGGCCTGCTGGACTACCACCTCGACCTGCCCTACCACGGCGATGACATCGTGCTGTACCCGCATTTTACTGACCGGGTCATCCCCGGCTGGTTCGACAAGGGCCTGCCATGGCGGCGCAGCAACCAGCAGGGCTTGCAGGATGTGTTACTGCTGGCGCCGTCCAGGGACTACCTGGCCCGCCTGCCCCACGGCAAGCTGCCAGACCGCAGCGACTTCAAGCGTTTCATGGGCGATGATCCAGGCCGCAACAAATATTGGCAAACTGCCATGAGCGAGAGCCAACGACTGGGGGATGAGTTTTTGGCATTGGCGGATAACGGCAAGCTCGGCGACCGTTTGCTCGCCCTTTAAGTGTAGGAGCGAGCTTGCTCGCGAAGGTCGTCAACGATAACGCAGGGTGCCTGGATTAACGCGGCGCCCTTGGGTTTTTCGCGAGCAAGCTTGCTCCTACAACATGAGGGGCGGTATGCGCAGAGGTTGATCAAACTGTTAAACTCGCCGCCTGCCAGACACCTGACCGAGCTGAAAACACTGTGGAAATCTTCAAAGAGTTTACCTTCGAATCCGCCCATCGCCTGCCCCACGTACCGGAAGGCCACAAATGCGGGCGTCTGCACGGGCACTCGTTCAAGGTGGCCATCCACCTGAGCGGCGATCTGGATCCCCATACCGGCTGGATTCGCGACTTCTCGGAGATCAAGGCGATTTTCAAGCCGCTCTATGAACGCCTCGACCACAACTACCTCAATGACATTCCCGGCCTGGAAAACCCCACCAGCGAAGTGCTGGCCAAGTGGATCTGGAATGAACTGAAACTCTTGCTGCCGGAACTCAGTGCGATCCGTATCCACGAGACGTGCACCAGTGGGTGCATTTATCGCGGCGAGTAAGTGATCGAGTGTTGAAAAGACCACCTGCGGGGAATGTCACTGTGGCGAGGGAGCTTGCTCCCGCTGGGTCGCGAAGCGGCCCCAAAAGATGGGACTGCTACGCAGCCCAACGGGAGCAAGCTCCCTCGCCACAGGTCACTGTTTGTTCGCTCTAGCTCTTAATTGGCTGGCATTGCCAACTGTAGGTGTTTTTTTTCGAAGCGGCGGGCTGATCCATTAGGAAAACCCGCACAGACGCCGATCGACTGAGCCAGTTTGGCTCACCGCTGCACTGCTTTTGCTCTGATTGGGAGGAGGCGGCCTTATAAAGGGCTTACTCCGTCAGCGCATACCTGCCTGCACCTGCATTGGCACGCAGGATGCACACGACCTGGGTCACCACTCAGGGAGCAGCCCCCATGACGCAACAAGACCCCGGCAACGACTACCCTCTCAGCGAAGTCCCCTTGCACGCGCGCAAGGGTCTGGCCTCTACGGCCATGGTGTTGCTGGGGTTCACCTTTTTTACCGCGACCATGTTCGCCGGCGGCAAGCTGGGGGTGGCGTTCAGCTTCATCGACATGCTCGGCGTCGTGGCCCTGGGTAACCTGTTGTTGGGTATCTACGCCGCAGGCTTGGGTTACATCGCGTTCAAGAGCGGCTTGAACTCGGTGTTGATGGGGCGTTTCTGCTTTGGCGAAGTGGGCAGCAAGCTCAGTGACTTGATCCTCGGTTTTACCCAGATCGGCTGGTATGCCTGGGGCACGGCCACGGCTGCGGTGGTATTGGGCAAGTATTTCCAATTGAGCCAGGGCAGTGTGCTGGGGCTGATGGTGATATTTGGCTTACTGTTCTGCGCCACCGCCTATGTGGGGTATCGCGGCTTGGAAATCCTGTCCTACATCGCGGTGCCGGCCATGGGGCTCCTGTTGCTGCTGTCGATGTGGGTCGCCACCGTAAAGGTCGGCGGGCTGGAGGGGCTGCTGGCGGTGGTGCCCAGCGCTGAGCTGGACTTGTCCACCGCCATCACCCTGGTGTTCGGGACCTTTGTCAGCGGGGCAACCCAGGCCACCAACTGGACGAGGTTTTCGCGCTCGGCCAAGGTTGCGGTGCTGGCCAGCCTGATCGGTTTTTTTGTCGGCAATGGTTTGATGGTGCTGATCGGGGCCTATGGCGCCATCGTCTATCAGCAACCGGATGTAGTGGAAGTCTTGCTGCTGCAAGGTTTCGCCACGGCGGCGATGGCGATGTTGCTGCTCAATATCTGGAGCACCCAGGACAACACCATCTACAACTTCGCCGTCGCCGGTTGCAACCTGCTGCGTACCCAGCGTCGCAAGAGCGTGACCCTGGCCGGCGCGGTGATCGGCACCCTGCTCGCCTTGTTCGGCATGTACGACCTGTTGGTGCCGTACCTGATCCTGCTGGGCACGGTCATCCCGCCGATAGGAGGCGTGATCATGGCGGACTTCTTCTATCGCTATCGCGGCCAATATCCGCGCTTGGCAGAGGCTCACTTACCGGCATTCAATTGGCCAGGTCTGATCGCGTATGGGGTGGGTACCGTGGTCGCGTTCAACTCGCCGTGGGTCGCGCCGTTGGTGGGAATTTTTGCCGCATCGCTGACCTATGTGCTGCTCAGCGCCATACTACGCGCCATGACCGCCTGGACATCGGTATCGTCCTGAGGATCTGGCGGCTGTCTGCCTGATTTTTTAGCCAAGAGGAACTTGCCCATGCACATCATCAATGCCCGCCTGCGCAACCGTGAAGGCCTGCATGATCTGCACCTGGAAAATGGCCGGATCGCCAGCATCACTGCGCAAACCGGAGCGCCCACACTGATGGCCGGCGACTTGGACGCCGCCGGCAACCTGGTCATACCGCCCTTTGTCGAGCCCCACATCCACCTCGACGCCACCCTCACCGCCGGCGAGCCGCGCTGGAACATGAGCGGTACGCTGTTTGAAGGCATCGAGTGCTGGGGCGAACGCAAGGCCACCATTACTCTGGAAGACACCAAGGCCCGGGCCAAAAAAACCATTCAGGCGCTCGCCGCCCATGGCATCCAGCATGTGCGCACCCATGTCGACGTCACCGACCCGGACCTCACCGCACTCAAGGCCCTGCTGGAGGTACGTGAAGAGAGTACCCACCTGATCGACCTGCAAATCGTCGCCTTCCCCCAGGAAGGCATCGAGTCCTTCCGCAATGGTCGCGAGTTGATGGAAGAAGCCATTCGCCTGGGTGCCGATGTGATCGGTGGCATCCCCCACTTCGAATACACCCGCGACCAAGGCGTGAGTTCGGTGAAGTTCCTCATGGATCTGGCCGAGCGTACTGGCTGCCTGGTGGACGTGCACTGTGACGAAACCGATGACCCCCACTCACGCTTTCTCGAAGTCCTCGCGGAAGAAGCCCGCAGCCGCGACATGGGTGCCCGCGTGACCGCCAGCCATACCACCGCCATGGGTTCCTACGACAATGCTTACTGCGCCAAGCTGTTTCGCCTGCTAGGACACTCCGGCATCAGCTTTGTCTCGTGCCCCACCGAAAGCATCCACCTGCAGGGCCGCTTCGACAACTTCCCGAAACGCCGTGGTGTCACCCGTGTGAACGAACTGCTTGAGGCCGGCATGAACGTGTGTTTCGGCCAGGATTCCATCGTCGATCCCTGGTACCCGCTGGGTAACGGCAACATTCTGCGAGTACTGGAGGCCGGTCTGCACATCTGTCATATGCTCGGTTACCGCAATTTGCAAAACGCCCTGGACCTGGTCACCGACAACAGTGCCAAAGCCATGAGCCTGGGCGATCGTTATGGGTTGCAAGCAGGTCGCCCGGCCAACCTGCTGATACTGTCGGCCGACAGCGACTACGAAGTCATACGTAGCCAGGGCCTGCCGTTGTACTCGATTCGCAACGGCAAGGTACTGATGAAACGGCAACCGGCACAGGTAGAGTTTATGTAACCGCGTGGGTTAGACGACTGAGTCGATGTCCAACGTTTGCACCCGTACCTGTTCATCGTGGGAAGGCGGCGGAACGCTGGTGAATTGGGCCGGCTCACGATTCTCACGATGGCGGAACCAACGCTTGAGGCTCGCTTGCAGATGTGCAGAAGAGGCATGGCTGCCGTAGACATCGCGGGCTTGCAGGCGACGCCAGCGCAGGCTTGCCAAGCGCTCGCGGCTGGTGTGCAAACGGTCGATCTCTGCGTTCAAGGCATCGGTAGGTTCATGGCTACGATCATTGGCAGGGCGCCGCAGAGCAAGCTCACGCCGCTTGGCCCGTAGTTGCTCGCGCATGTCTTCAAAGGCCCGGTCGAGCAGCTCGAATTCCCTCTGGGTCACCAACGAGCCCTCACTCTCCAGGGTTTGTTGCCAGCGGCGCAATGTCGCCCACGCCGCGGGGATGTAGCTGGTGGTCATGAAGTGCTGGTCGGCTTGAAACAGCTGCCTCAGCACATTATCGCGGTCGGGCATGTCGCCCTGCAGTTGCAATGCGCGGTTGCAACCCGCTTCTTGGAGGGATTCACAGCCAGGTTTCCATAACACCGAAGAATGGCTGCCATCCGGGAGCGTGATCGGCATGAAATGATATTGCTCGCCATGATGCCGATAGGGGTTGCCGCCCACGCGCACCAGCCCTGCGGCGAACAACAGGCCACCGGGTACGGGATTGCTGAATAGCGTGATGGCCCCGGGAATCCAGAGCTTGGCGGTGGTATTCATCCAGGGCGCCGGGACGCTGGGGACAGGGTCGTTGTGGTTGACGATGCGGTGGTGGACCAGGGAAGAGGCACCGGCGGTAAATTCAGAGTCGGCGGCGCGGGGGGCGCCGTAGGTGTAGAGAAGGACGTTGTAATGGGCATCCTGGGCTCGGCGCAGCCCTTCGGCCAACAGCAATGCAATGGCGCCTCCAAGGCTGTGGCCGCAAATTACGATGCGCTGGCCCACATGAAACTGATCAAGGTATTGCAATACGAAATCACGCATAGCCCGGTAGGCCTGGTAAAAACCACCGTGCGCTTTTCCAACGCCGTCGTCGAAAGACACCTGATGGGCGTCGGCGTCGCGTAATACGTCGGCACGGCTGACCGTTCCTCGCACAGAAATCAGGATGATCTGATCGTGGTGAGTGATGAAGGCCTGGGTATCAGTGCCAAATTTTTCATCATCGAAAAAGTGCAGACGTGCGGGATGCTCCTGCTCTTCGTTTCGTTCCGGGCGATTTTGGGGATACAACACGGGATCGAACGGCAGGATTTCGAAGCGTTGGGAGTAAGGAATATCTTCGTAGATCGGGTAAAAACGGTGTGATTGCTTCGGATCAATTCGCCAGGCTTCGTGATACACCGAAAGCTGTTCAGCGAATAAATTTCCAACGCTCGGATCCAACGGAAACCGGACTTCGTCTAATGGTTTTTCGGCGGGGGCCTGTCCAAAATCGCAGTAACTCAACGCAGCAAACAATGCCAGTTGGTATAGGTTAAGGGCGCAGAAGCCGTCTTCGGTGGATAAGATGGGGCGTAAGGCCCGTAGTGGTCGCACTTCCAGAACGGTGTGCTTGTTGGGGAACAGTACGATACCCACCAATGAAGGCTGAGGCGGGCCGAAGCCCAGATCGGCCAACATTTTCAGTGCATGGCGCTTGGGAGAGTGGACTCGAGGCGTTGTCGGAGGCAAATGGGCAACATGACGAACTAAATCTCTAACTTCGACTTGATAAAATCTGTTGGGTTGATGTTGAGCGGGATTGGCTTCAATACGACGTCCATCGACCGAAGCAAATCTGGTTTGCTCAGCACGAACTTGAAGCTCGGTGATAGGTAGCTGATAAGTCGGCCGCATCATTAACCGACGATATGGCTGCTCGGTTCCTGAATACAGATCGTCAAAAACGAGGACTACGGGACCGCTGTAAATATCTTTTAGCTTGACGAATCCTTCCCCGTTCAATCTACCTTTGTACTCTCGTCCAGCGCTGTCGCGGACCGTATACGACAGGCCAGCGTACGTCGCCCCAACTCCAGTTTCATCGACCAAGCAAAAACTCACCCATTGCCCTCGCAATGAACAAGCTGGCGTGCTGTCACTGAAAAAGGGTCGCTTCCTTGCGTCCAAATACATGGCTTACTCCTTATTACTCACACGATGGATAAATATTACAAATGCGGCCATCCGGCATTTTTATCGGTTTAAAGTCGGTGGTATTGCCGTTGCAATAAGCGTCCCGATCGGCAAAGTTTTTACCCCTACATCGCTTCCATCCACCTGGAACATTTATCCAATTATCGCCAAAGGCAGGTCGTTCCTCATCAGTCAAATTCAACACAACCTTAAGCTTTCTTCCCGACAGTTGATCTCTTTGTACAACGCCCCCTACCCGCGACTCTTGCAAGTTTCCCATCGAATCCAATGAATTGCAGATCAGGAGTTTTCTAATCGCATGCAAAGGCCCTACCGTCCGAAAGTGCCACTTACATTGCCCAAGTATTTCCTGCACACCCGAGTCGGGCATACCAGGCAGGTCGGCCTCCAAACGGTCTCGAATGGAAATACTCCCGAAATTCCCGCCCACATCCGTACTCCGTGTCCCCCACTTCGCATAGAAGTCAAATTCCACACTGCGCAGGACCAACGGACATCCTTCTACCGTTTCAGTCAGTGGCAACTCATAACTCACACTGCTCGCCACAGGCTTGTAGTCTGTAAAAAAGACTTTCCGCTCAGGTCTTTTGCCTCGCCGCCGAGGCAAGGTGCAAGTCTCACCCGTTGCGGGCCGGTAGTTGGCAGCCGTTTTAAGTTCAAATTGCGCTGGCAAATCCACCTCCAATGTAAAACGCTCCACCGTCCTCCCCGTACACCCCGAAAGCCACGCAGCCGCAACAACCAGCAACACCCACCCTATCCACCTATTCACCTTTCCCTACCTCCCTGCGCCACTGCTCCACCACTCGTTCAAAATGCTCCCCTGGCGCCTCGCCGGCCCTCGGCTGCCAATGGATAACACTGCTTCGGGTCGCCTCTGCCAAACGACGCACCACCAGAAATTCGAGCTTCTCCGGCTCCCGCCATTGCCAAGCGCGCGCCTGCGCCAGTACCTGGGCCAGCCAAATCCTTGGGTCTTGGAATTCGACCAATGCCGCCAGGTCTTCACTGTGTTCCGCCAACAGGTAACGCAGGATATTGGCGTTCAGGATGGCTTCGGCCTGGGGATTGGGTGTATCGAGCCAAGGCGGGAGCCGAGGCGCTGGGTAATCGCCCGGTGCAGGGTTTTCGTGATGGCACCAATGGCCTTCGTGCCAATAGCACACACTGATCAGCGGCCCGAGGTAGACCGGCCAATGCTCTTTGGCCAGATAGGCCAGGGCGCGGGCCAAGGTGCGGTTGTCGTGAATGCGGTAAAGCGCCTGCTGGCCCTCCGGCCCTGTCAGGAGCCTTTCGCGCCAATGGCGCGCCACATCCGTCAAGTCGGTAGCCGACAAGCTCGCGAGCCACCCCCAGTTTGACTCGGGGTGTTGCAACAGATCAGCCAGGGCGGGTTCATTGATCTGCTCAAGCAAGAGGATGATCGGGCCAGAACTCGCCAGCTCCGCCGCGGCGGTATCGCTATAGAGATTGCAATAGTGCGACGGGGCGCAACCTGCCAATAGAGGCTGGCGAGCCTCGTGGCCACCTTCCACTATCAGGCACAATCGGTGCCCGTTCTGCAGCTGTTGGGCCATCCAACGACGGGGCAAGCTGTCCATCAAGCCGCCCTCTGCGTGATATCGCACAGGCCTTCGCGACAGCGCTCGCACAGGGGGCAAAAGTCCGCGTCAAGTTGCCTGGCCAAGTCCATGACGACGCTTTGCACTGCCGACAACTGCGCGCCAGCGAACAAAGCCGGGCTCGCCGAACTGTTTGCGACCGACGAACCGGCCTGGGTAAGGGGCCTGCTGCTTGAGATACTGCCCGCTTGCATCACCAAGTGTTCCCCGCCAGCCATCAAGCTCAGTTGCGCACCGGCCTCAATGACCAGGCTGGCACCGGCCTTGAGGTGAACCCGCTGCCCAGCTTCGAACACCAGGCTCTGGCCAACGCGAGTCAGGCTATCGCCCTCTACCTCCAGGCGACTGTCATGACCCACCCGTTGTTCCAAGTCACGCTGGGCGTGCAGGTAGATGAGTTCTTCGCCGCGTCGATCTTCAACGTGCAGCTCGTTAGCCCCTCCGCCATCCGGTGAGCTGCGGCTACGCAGCACGCTGCGTGTCTTGTGCTGCGGCAAGGGATAGGCTGGCAGGTTTGATGCATTGGGCAGGCAACCCATGACGAGAGGGTGATCCGGGTCGCCCTCCAGAAAGCTGACCAGCACTTCCATGCCTACCCGTGGAATCACCATGGCACCAAACCCGTCCCCCGCCCAACCGGACGCCACGCGCAGCCAGCAACTGCTCGCCCCCTCGCGGTTGTCCACACGATCCCAATGAAAGCGCACCCTCACCCGACCATAGGCATCGCAATGCACGTCTTCGCCCGCAGGCCCGGTTACCGTCGCGGTCTGGCTGCCACTGATCGTTGGCCTGGGATGCTTGAGGGCCGGTCGATGCACTGCACGCCAGGGTGTCGCGGTGAATCGGTTGCGATAGCCCTGGAATCCACTGGCTTCAACCATCGACTCCTCCAACACCTGCGGCTGGTAACCCTCATGACGCACCGAAGTCAGCAGCCATAAATCGTTGCAGAGTGGGTCGGGGTGATCACATAGCTCAAGGAAGTGACCACTGCGCAATGCCGGCTGATCGCTCTTGCCCAACACCCTGTGGCGATCACGCTCGTGACGCTCCAGGCCGCGTCGCGCCAGCTGCGCGCCGCGCGCATGCCCCTTAAAACCGGCAGGGTAGGCATAGTCTTCCAAAGTTTGCGCCTGCACGGCACCGGCCTCTTTTTGCAGACGAAATGAAGGGTGCTCGAAGTCATAGTCACGACGTACAGTGCGCCGGCTGCGCGTCTCCAATCGCAGGTCGAAGCGCTGTACAACATGGCTCTGGAGCGCCGGATCAGGCGACGAACAATACCGCTGCACCGACAACCGTCGAAATACTGTCTGATCATCACCGAACACCAGCAGATGATTGTCCACGCTGTGACGAAAGTGATAGTGGATGCCCTCCTCTTCACACAGCCGCTGGATAAAATGCAGGTCGGACTCCCTGTACTGCACGCAAAACGCGCGTGGCGGATACACCACCGGCCCGAGTTCAAAGGCATAGGCGTCAGAGAAGATGCCGTGGTGTTCGAGGACCGTCGCAATGATCTGCGGTACGCTGCGCTGCTGGAAAATCCGCTGGTCGCAACGATGGGCAAGGGATGCCAGGCGTGGAGCCAGCGTGATGTGATAACGGGTGAGTCGCGCACCGGGATCGTCCCGACCGATGGCGTAGACGTACCCATGCAGGCCCTGCCCTGCTTCCCCGAAGTCCAGATAGGCGGGTTTATGAAGCAATGCCTCCAGGTCAAGAGAAGGATCTTCGCTGACTAACTGCACCTGTATGAAGTAAGGTTGATCGAGGGCTTCGCTGCCTTTGAACGCTACTACCTGAAGATCTGTATTTATTTCTGAAAGGATCAATTTGAAACATGACGAAAGAAACTTGTTAACCATCCTTTGTTACCCGCCATCAACTTTTCGATTGAACGACTCTCTTTCGCCAACGCCAACTGGATTGGAAAAAAAGCACCTGAACATGCTCAAGCTTAGCGATTTCAGGCGATTTTCGGCCCGCACCGAATAAAAAAGAAGTTTCGTACAACGAGGATGGAAGTGTCTTTTTACAAAATATTAATACTTTCCATAACAAACAGAAAACGCGGACTGTTGCTTGTCTATTTACAACTAAGCTTTAAGGAAACGACTGACACTAATTCAAGGCACCTGCTGTTCCGAGATCTACATAATTAGTCGCGCCGTCCCGAAAAGACTCACACTCAGCACATTTCCAGACTCGGTCTGCAATCGCACTGGCGCCGTGCCACCCGGCATCACCACCGTTACGTCGTCACCCTCAATCCAACCCGCGCGCCATGCCGCGCATGCTACTGCGCTGGCGCTGGTCCCCGAAGACGCCGTAGGCCCCTCTCCTCGCTCAAATACGCGCGCGATGACTCGATTGCCAGCGTCTCGAGCAACCCATTGCAGGTTGACCCCGCCAACACAGAGTTGCCCGCACCCTGCCGGCGGTGCAAAAGCGATGGCCTTCAACCGATTGAAAAGTGCCAACTGGTGCATCGTGTCATTAACCGGCAACGCCGACACATGCTCAACCAGCGTCACACAATGAGGGTTGCCTATCCGGACAAATTGGCTGTTTCCCCATTGCGCATTGATCGACGCCAATGCCGCCACGCGGCTGAATTCATGATGTGCCGCGACCACAGGGCTCACACCGACCGCCCCCACCGCCAAGGGGCCAAACTCGGGCCTGCCCAATGCCAGCCAGAAGCCTGGCACCTGTTCATGCTTCGCCGGCTCGACATAGGTGATCACGGGCGATACCGCATCCGGCTTGTCGTGATACACCCGCAACTCGCTACCGTGCACCATTAACCCCTGGTCGGTTAACGCCTGGGCAAAAATGGTCAGGCCATTACCACTGCGTTCGGCAAGAGAACTGTCGGTATTGATGATCAGCAGATCAAACGGTGGCCGTGCTTGAAATGGCCCGACTAACAAACCATCACAGCGATACGCCTTTGCACCGGTCGGTGGTGGTAATGCACCCCAGCCACATTCGGACGCAATGGCCGACGCGGCCCACATCTTGCGCGTGCTTGCAGCCAAGCGGGCGTTGTCGGGCACATCGATACCCAGACCGCGCAAATGGGCCGGGCTGACCACCCCATAGATATTTCCGCGTGCATCGTAGAACCGAGTCATGACCACGCCAGCCAGAGATTTTTCATCGGTTCGTCCGCTCACTTATCGACCATCGGGACAGCAGCGTATTACAGAACGGTCGATCTGTGGGAGGTGGGCGCAAAGGCAGTAAGCCACTGCAAGAACCTGGGGTTCAGCCACTCCTGCAGGGAGTACACACCTTCCGGACCACCTCCTACAGGTTCGACCATTCCTACGTGGTTACCCCACGCCAAAGCGTTCCATTCTTTGTAAAAAAAATGCTCGCAATCTGCGCTTTTAATCCTGATAACAAAAGGAACCCAGCTCGCTCGAGAGGGCCTGATGTGCAAGGATGTCGCGCCGGACATCGTTCGTTGAACGCCAAACCAAGGATTTTTCATGACTGCCATTCCCACCCCTGCCCCCGTGGTTCCCGGGCGGCTGGAGCAGATGTCGACCCGCATCGCTTTTTTTATCGCAGGTTTCGGTATCGCCGCCTGGGCACCTTTGGTGCCGTACGCCAAGGCGCGTGCAAATCTGAATGAAGGCACCCTTGGCCTGCTGTTGTTGTGCCTGGGGGTGGGGTCGATCATCGCGATGCCCGCTGCGGGCGTGCTGGCATCTCGCTTTGGCTGCCGACGCGTGCTCACCGCAGGGACGCTGATGATCTGCCTGGCCCTGCCGATGCTGGCCACTGTTAGTTCGATCCCGCTGTTGATCGCGGGGTTATTCCTGTTTGGCGCGGGCCTGGGCACCGTGGACTCCACCGTCAACCTGCAAGCGGTGATCGTTGAGCGCGCCAGTGGCAAAACCATGATGTCGGGCTTTCACGGGTTGTTCAGCCTGGGGGGCATTGTCGGCGCAGCGGGGGTTGCGGGGTTGCTGGGGCTGGGCCTGTCGCCATTGCAGGCGACCCTGGTGGTCGTCGTTATCACGGTGGCGGCGCTGTTAAAAGCAGCACCGCATTTGTTGCCTTATGGCAGCAAAAGCTCGGGACCGGCATTTGCAGTGCCCCATGGCGTGGTGTTGTTTATCGGTTGCCTGTGTTTCATCGTATTCCTGGCTGAAGGTGCCGTGCTGGATTGGAGTGCTGTGTTCCTCAGCGCCGAGCGCGGCCTCGATGAGGCTTACGCCGGCCTGGGGTACGCGGCATTTGCCTTGACCATGACTGCTGGACGCCTGACCGGCGATGCCATTGTTCGACGCCTGGGGCCCAATCGCGTAATCGTGATCGGTGGCGCGCTGGCCTGTGCCGGCTTGCTCCTCGCGACCCTATTGCCAACGTGGGAAACGGCGCTGCTCGGCTACGCGCTGGTGGGTGCAGGGTGTTCGAATATCGTACCGGTACTGTATACCGCCGTGGGTAAGCAAACGGTGATGCCAGAGCATATCGCAGTGCCTGCCATCACCACATTGGGCTACGCCGGGATTCTCGCCGGCCCCGCCATGATTGGCTTTATCGCCCATGGCAGCAGCTTGAGTACTGCGTTCATCCTGATCGCGGTATTGCTGGCGGCAGTAGCCATCAGTGGAAAAATCCTCAAGGTATGAGTCCAAGCTTCAACGCGCTTTGCGAGCATCGTCCTGCTCCCGCCAACGTTCGAGGCTTTTGTTGCTGAGCCAACCGTCCTTATGAGGCGGGCCAAACAGTCGTGTGCCATTGGCTCGCTGTAATGACGACAGCAAACCCGGACGGTCAAGAATATTCTTCGCTGTGTAGACACTGAGCTCGCTGTATTGGGACCTGGGCATGCCTGTAGACGTATCCAGCACAGGCGCGCCGTGTTGATCTACCTCATACGGGTCTTGCATAACCGACCGAAGCTTGGCTATTTCAACGTACTGATGCGTTTCAAAGAGATAGGTTCGATCCATGGTCTCGTCTCGCAGGTGCGCAAACTGGCTTTGCAGCGCTTGCACCACCTGTGCATTGCTTTGGGCATGAAACGGATCCTGGCTGAAAACACTTGGAGAGCTGTTGCCCTGCAAGGTCTGGGCAGCCGCACTGAGGCTGTCACGTGTGATATCGCCATCACGGCTGAAGATAGCGTCGCTTAGCCGAGGGCGTTTGAGAATTTCTCTGACGACCTGGATCGCGTTGTCCAACACCTCGTTTTCACCCGTCGGTTGAGCAGCGATCCGCTTCAAGGACGTCCAAGTCAAGCGCCCGTCATTCAGAAACGGGTGCACCGCGCCGAAGGATTTTTCCAAGGCCTTTGCCAACTGGCTATCCTTTGTAGTTGCACTTGGCAGGGAACCCCTGGCCCGCTCAACGGGGGAGTTCTGCAAGTCTCGATAGCGCAGAGCGGATAAGGTCCCACGCAAGAGAAAGGGTTTGTGCGAGCCTCCAGCCGAGGGCGCGGATGGGGCTTCATACCAGGTTTCAGATTGGCAGACCGGTGGTGGAGTGGTTGATTGTGCGGCCAGCCTGTCGGGAGGAAGCGGCCGGCCGGAAGGTACTGCACCCTTAATTGTCATGGGTTTTCTCCAACTCTTTTCAGATGCATATCCGCTGGGTGGTCTGTGCCGTGATGGGCAAAATCAACGAATAGACTCTCCTCAGGCAGGTACCTCATGTGTGGTTGGATGGGCTCGACAGTTCCGAGTAAAAGGCTAATACCAATGACAATATGTAAAACCGTGGTCAACCACCCTCATCCAGCTTTCGCCTACGCCACCAGCCTGCCAGGCTGTTGATCAAGCCGGTGTCTTTCAATGAATCGCCACCGGCCCCCGGCGTCTGCAACTCCGCCAGCAGGCCCCGGGAAAAATCATCCGAAACGGGCGCCTGGAATTTGCGCTCGCCGGCATAAGCCTTCATGCGCCGCGCCTCGGCCTCATATTCGGTCGACTCAAAGGGAAGACTTTGCGACGCTGCGCACTCCTCTGGCATTGCCAGACTCGCTTGCTGGGTGTTGCGCAAAAGCTCGAGAGGGCCAGGTTTGGGGGAATTAAACGAGGTTGAAGTCATATGTTTCCCTCATTCGAAAGCTGAAAAAACGGCATGCCAAATCACTACCGCAGATACCACCTATGTGGCAACCGGGAATAATTCGTTCCTTGAAACATATAAAACTGGCGCCACCTCAAAAAGGTGGCGCCGCAAGAGTGGTCAGCGGGACAACGAGTACAGCCCTCTACGGCTGATCTTCCCATCGCCGTCTTTACTGAGGTGGTTATCCATTTTTTCGAGCACGTCACTGCGCGTGAGTATTTCCTGGGATAACTGAATCAGATGGTCCTTGGCTGCATCGCCAGTGAGCGGCTTGCGCGCCCACTCTTTCAGTTCGCTGATTTTCAGGCTTGAGCCCCCGCTCCTTTTCTTCAACTCGTCGAAATGATCAAGCAGCTCACCGGCCAGTTCCTTGTCAGTCTTGTACTTGAAGTAGTTCTCTCCTTTGATCACCATATTCAGTTTTTGCCGGTCGATAAGACCATCCAGGGCGCCGGTGGAACTGTGCCTATCCATCGCTGCCATCAGTTCCGGACGTCGTAGCAGCTCATTGGCCAGGCGGATGTTCTCGTTCATGGCGGGGTTAGGCGACCACCCTCTTTTCGCCATCGCAAGAATGCTGTCAACGCTGACGTAGCCAGGCTTCTTCGGGTCTCTGAAGGCATTGAAGTTGTCGAGCAGTTGTTGGGCCAACTCTTCGCGGTTCTTCAACGCGTACTGCGGATCCGGCCTGCCGGGGGCGGGCGGATACGGTCGACCTGCGGTGGGGTCCGGTCGTGGTGGAGGATTGCTCTCAATAGGATTCGGTCTGGGGGGCGGGTTGCTGCAACCTGGGTTCGGCCTTGGCGGCCGATGTTCACAACCAGGATGCGTGGGCGGCCGATGTCCGCTGAAGCAATGACCGACCCACTGCTTGAATTGGCTCAGCAAACTCTGCGCCCCCTGCGGGCTGTGGTGACGCCCATGCGCGTCAGCCGCGGTGGTCGGCGCCTGAGGACTACCAAATACCGGCCCGTCCTTGTTCTCCCTGGATTGGAAATTAACATGGGCAGCATTCTGGCCATTGAAAGAGCGCGCAGCCGCAGCCTCGTTAGCGACTTTAATGTCGACCTTGGCCGGTGGAAGGTCAGACGTTGCTGAAGCAGAGACGGGTGTATCCAACATCGATACCGACATAAGTTTCTCCATGACAGTGGGCGATTTTCAGCTTGTCGCTCCAACGCAATGTCGAAGCCCACCAGCTTTCCCATGTGTGGTTTTGCGTCGGAATCAGTTCCTGATCCAGCAACAATATGTGATCAAGGTGTAGGAAACAGCTTGGACAGCGGCGATCTTCTCGCGATGAATGGGCGGTGCCCCTGGCCCGGGCCAAAAAAAAATCGCGACCTTTGAGATCGCGATTTTTCTTCATCGGCTAAAGCTCAAAACCCTACGCTTGCCTGTAGGAAGAACGTGCGAGGCTCACCCAGGTACAACCCTGCATTGTTGTCGCTAGAGCGTGTGTAATGCTGCTGGTCGAAGACATTCTTCACGCCCACGCCCAGTTTCAGGTTCGACAGTTGCGCGCCAAAGTCGTAGCCGCTGCGCAGGTTGACCGAGACATACCCGGGGATATCACCGTATTGGCCATCAGCAGAGCCTTGGGTGATATAGGTGGTGCCGGTGCCGGGCGCACGCTGGCCGGACTGGGCATAGACGTCCAGGTTGTGGGTCCAGTGGTTGACGTCGTAACGCAGGCCCAGGGTCGCCACTTGGCGGGAATACAGTGGCAGGTCACGGCCCTTGAACGGCACATCACCTTCGGAGGTGGCCTTGGTGTAGGTGAAGCCCGCGTTGGCGGTCAGGCCGTCGAGGCGCGGGTCGAGGTTGGACAGGTCGTAATGGGCGGATGCTTCGATGCCGCTGTGCTTGGTGGCGCCGAGGTTGGTCCAGCCCACGTCATTGCTGACGTATTGCAGTTCATCCGAGAAGTCGATGTAGAACAGCGTCACTTCGCCGCCCCAGACGCTGTCGTTGTAGCGCGTACCGACCTCGTAGGTCTTGGCCTTTTCCGGGTTCAGGCCGTTGGCCGTCTGGTCGCCGGTACCGCCCTGGCCGAGTTGGAAATACTGCAGGCTGCCGAAGGAGGTTTCGTAGTTGGCGAACAGTTTCCAGGCGTCAGACACGTGGTACATCACGCTCAGCGCCGGCAGCGGTTCGTTGTTGTGGACCTCGCGGCGTTTTTCCTCGGTACGCTTGCCGTTCAGGGCAACGACCGGGCGGTCATGCCATTCGGTACGGATATCTTCAAAGCGAATGCCCGGGGTGATGGTCCATTTGCCAATATCGATTTTGTTATCGATATAGAAGGCGTTGGCTTCAGTGCCCCCCGTGCGGTCCTGATACACGTGACCGTCGCTCTGCCCGCCCGGCGTCGGTACGTTGTTGACCAGGTTCAGGCTGGTGGCCTCCTCGTGCATGCCTTCTTTGAGGTAGCGATACCCCACACTGACTTCCTGGGTACTGGGCCCCAGGTCAAACACATGGGACACACGCGGCTCGATGCCGAAGGTGTAGTAGGTGCGCGGGTAGGAGCTGAGGGTCTTGAGATCGCGGTTGGCAATGTTGCTGCCACGGAAACTGTCGGAATAGTAAGTCAGCACTTCGGCCTGGGTGCGGTCGTCGATCTGGCGGATGTACTTGAACGACACGTCCTTGCGGCGCCCGCTGAAGTTGTCCCAGTCACGCACCGATTGGTACGGGTTGGCATCGAACTGCTTCTGGGTCAGGCCGCCGGGCATATCGGCGCTGGCATCGTAATAGTGGAAGTTCAGCGAGAAATCGTCTTGATCGGTCGGCGCCCAGTGGGTTTTGAAGATCACATCATCGATGTCGTTGCCGTTGTTGCTGTTGCGGTAACCGTTACCGTTGACCCCGGAGTACAGCAGCGCGGCGCCGATACCGTTGTCGGCCGTGCCACCGATAAAGGCATTCTCTACATGCTTCCAGCCACCGTGGGCAGACGTTTGCAGGGTGGTGCCGACTTCACCGGAGAAGTCTTGCGGGATCGCACGGGTCACGAAGTTGATCACGCCGCCGACGTTCTGTGGCCCATAACGCACCGAACCCGCACCGCGGACAACGTCGATACTTTCCAGGTTACCGGCAGAAATCGGCGCCATCGACAGCTGTGGCTGGCCGTAAGGAGCGAACGCAGCCGGTACGCCGTCAATCAGCACGGTGGAGCGCGGTGACAGGCGCGAGGTCAGGCCGCGTACGCCGACGTTGAGGGAAATATCACTGCCACCGGTGCCGTTGGATTCCTGCACTTGCACGCCAGGCACGCGGCGCAGGACGTCACCGATGTTCATCGCGCCCTGCTCTACCATGGCTTCGCGTCGAATGACGGTGCGTGCGCCGGGATGGTTCTGCACCACTTCGGCATCGGCGTCGGCAAGCCAGTCGCCCACCACCTTGATATCGGTGACCCCCAGTTCCAGCGGTGAGCCCGCTTCACCGGTGCCGCGGCTCACCGGACGCAAGGTCACGGAGCCGGCGTCAATCTGGTAATCCAGGCCACTGCCTTGCAGTAATTGCCGCAGGGCTTGTTCGGGCGAGAGATTGCCATCGACCGCAGGAGCTTGCTTGCCAGCAACCATATCGGGGCTGAAGAACACTTGCAGCGAGGTCTGCTGGCCCAATTGGCTCAAGGCTGCGCCGAGGGATTGCGCACGAATGTGGATACCCTCGGCAGCCTGTGCGGTACTGATGGCAACGGCCAGGGCCAAGGGCGCCCAGCGGGAAATTTTATTGTTGTGGGGGGCAAGTTTTTTCACGTCGAACCTAGTCCTGTGATCGCAAGCATGCGCGGCCGTTAATGCAAACCAGTTGCAGTTGCAGGAGAAGACGAAGAACTCGAAAAAAACCTGAATGTCAGCGCGAAATAATTTCCTGGCTACCGTCCGGCAGAGTGCGCAAGGCGACCGGCAGGATGTGGGGCAAGGCCTTGAGCAAGGCATCGGTATCGCTGGAGTTGAAGACACTGGTCAAGCGCAGATTGCCCACCGCTGCCGTACTGACCCGCAGCGGTTGCTCGCGGTAGCGCGACACTTCCCGCGCCACGTCGACCAAGGTGGCGTTGTTGAACACCAGTTTACCGTTGCGCCACGCGGTCAGTTCTTCAGGGTTCACCGCGTAGGCCGCCGCCACTTGGCCTTGGGGATCGACATGGGTGCCACGCCCGGCGGTGAGCGTGACGATGTGATCGGATGCCCGGCCCTGCACCTTGACCGTGCCGGCTTCGACCGCCACGCGGGTCTGGTCCGCCTCCCGACGTACATCAAAGCGCGTGCCGGTGACGGTCACCTGCCCTGCCCCGGCTGCGACCACAAACGGGCGCCCGGCGTCATGCTGCACGCTGAACATCGCCTCGCCCTGCTTGAGCTCTACGCCCCGACGGCCCTTTTCGTAATGAACCGCGACCACGCTGCGGCTGTTGAGGTCCATCACGGAACCGTCAGGCAAGATCACCTGACGATGCTCGCCTAACCGCGTGATGAATTCGGCATTGTAGGGCTTTGGCTGCCCCAGACCGCGGTACGCACCCAGGCCCACTGCAATGGCGACCACACTGGCGGCCACGGCATAACGCAGCAGCGCACGCCGTCCAAGGCGCTCGGTCGGCGCATCGCCCAGCGCCTGCAAGCGGGCCTTGGGCAGCAAATCCGTCGCACTCCATAGCCCTTGCAGCACATCGATTTCGTATTGATGCGCGGGCTGCGACCTGCGCCAGGCATCGAAACGTTGGCGTTCCTGGGCGCTCAATGGGCCGTCTTGCAGGCGTACAAACCACTGCGCGGCCTCATCACGGACACGGTTATCCATCGTGGAAGATCCTGTTTCAAAGCCGGTCATGGCGCGCTCGCATCCAGACGATCACGCAGATGCCGCAGGGTGCGGATCATATACTTTTCCACCATGTTTTTAGACAGCCCCAGGCGTGTGGCGATTTCCTGCTGGGTGAGCCCTTCGATCTTTTGCCAGATGAAAATCCTGCGACAGTTGAGCGGCAACTCGGCCAGCGCCCGCTCGATGGCGTCGGCCAACTGGATCGCGTGCATGTAATGCTCCGGGTCGCTACTGTGAGGCGTGCTGTGATCAGCCGCCTGCAGCGTCAACGCCTCGCGGCGGTCTTCGCGGCGGTAGGCATCCACCGCAATATTGCGCGCGGTTTGATGCAGGTAGGCGCGTGGCTGCGCTACCTCGCAGGCAGCGGACTCAAGCACCCGCACGAAGGTGTCGTGCGCCAGGTCTTCGGCTTGCTGACGGTTTCTCAGGCGGCGCGTCCAGGTGCCGATCAACTCTTCGTAGTGCTCGAAAAAGCCTGTTCTGCGGGGCGGCTGAGGAGTCATCGCGAGAGCACTGGGGAGGCGGGACGTGAATAGTAATGCTTCCTATTAAGTGGGGCAATTGCTGCTCATCGCCCACCCACTATTTGTTTGAAATGACCTCACTCATGTATTGATGCAAATCGCGAAAGTCTTTAACGCTCCAGGCATGTGGCGCGATCTTTACGCCGTTGTCTTGCAGCGTCTTGGGGATCAGGTTGCCATTGGGGCGAAGGATGACCGAGGAGACGATAACGCCCGGATAATCATGGAGTCGTTTCTTGAAGGTGGCAGTTGTCAGGTCGGGGGTTGGCGGATTACTTTTTTTTGCCAATGGCCCCGTGCCTTTGATATCGGGCCCGTGGCACACAGCACAGCGCTGTAGATACAGCGTTTTACCATTGCTGTTTTCCGCGACGCACAAGGCTGTCTGAGCCAGTGATAAAGCGGCCACTACGCCGCTGAGTAATAGTTTCATCCATCGGGTATCGGCCCACGCATGCATTCCATCGCTTCCTGTATTGCCCTTTGTTTTCAGCATCATACGATAAAGTCGCGCTTTGCCCGAGTTGGGCGTAAGCGCCAGGGGGTGAACTTCCGCTCGCCACCGCCAGTCAGCAAGAAGGACTCTCATAAAACGGTGGGTGGGCGATGCAGATTTCCTTGCAGCAACAAGTGGCCCTGGTCACCGGGGCCAGTTCCGGCATTGGCGCGGGCGCGGCCAAAGCCCTGGCCGCAGCAGGCGCGGCGGTGGTGCTTAACTACAACTCCCAGGCGGCACCGGCTGAGGCTCTCGCCGCGCAGATCAATGCCAACGGCGGCCGAGCGCTTGCGATTGGCGGCGATGTGTCCAAGGAGACCGATGTCGAACGCCTGTTCGCGCAAACCCTCGACGCCTTCGGCCACCTGGATATTCTGGTGGCCAACTCCGGCCTGCAAAAAGACGCCAATCTGGTCGATATGAGCCTTGAGGATTGGAACACCGTGATTGGTGTCAACCTCACCGGGCAATTCCTGTGCGCGCGGGCCGCGGTGCGCATCTTCAATCGCCAGGGTATTCGCGAAGGTGTGTCACGGGCCGCCGGCAAAATCATCCATATGAGTTCGGTGCATCAAGTCATCCCCTGGGCCGGGCATGTGAATTACGCCGCGTCCAAGGGCGGCGTGGAGATGCTGATGCGCACCCTCGCCCAGGAAGTCAGCGAACAGCGCATCCGTATCAATGGCATTGCTCCTGGGGCGATTCGCACGGCGATCAACCGCGCAGCCACTGAAGGCGCTGCAGAAAAAGAGCTGCTCAAATTGATTCCTTATGGTCGTGTCGGTGACGTCGAAGACGTGGCCAATGCGGTGGTGTGGCTGGCCAGCGATGCCTCTGATTATGTGGTTGGCAGCACCTTGTTCATCGATGGCGGTATGAGCCTCTACCCGGAGTTCCGTGGCAATGGTTGATTTCAAGAACGAACCTCAAAGCGCCATCGATGCCCACGGGATCATCGGCGACATGCGCAGCGCGGCACTGGTGAACGACCGCGGCAGCATCGACTTCTTCTGCTGGCCGGAATTCGACAGCCCTTCGGTGTTTTGCGCACTGCTCGACACGCCCGAGGCCGGCACGTTCCAGCTTACCCCGGACCTGCCCAACGCCCGCCGCGAGCAGATCTACCTGCCCGACACCAATGTGCTGCAGACTCGCTGGCTGAGCGATGAAGCGGTGGTGGAGATCACCGACCTGCTGACGGTCAGCGAAAACGTCGATGAACTGCCCTTGCTGATCAGGCGGGTACGGGTGGTCAGTGGCAAGGCGACTATCCACCTGAGCTGCGCCGTGCGCCACGACTATGCCCGGGCCCCCACCGAGGCGAAGGCCGAGGCTGCCAGCGTGGTGTTCACCGCCAGCGGCCAGCCCGGCCTGCGCCTGATTGGCAGTCAGCCGCTGACCCTCCAAGGCAACACCGCCATCGCCACCTTTACCCTCGCCCAGGATGAAGGCGCCGAATTTGTCCTCGGTGGCCAGGAGGATGCGCGCGTCACCAACGACTGTACCGACCTCTACCTGGAGCGCACCTTGAAGTTCTGGCGCGGTTGGATCAGCCAGTCCAACTATCGCGGGCGCTGGCGCGAGATGGTCAACCGCTCGGCCCTGGCGCTGAAACTCCTGACCTCGCGCAAACACGGCGCCATCATCGCCGCGGCCACGTTCGGGCTGCCGGAAACGCCCGGTGGCGAACGCAACTGGGACTACCGCTATACCTGGATCCGCGATGCCTCGTTCACCGTCTATGCGTTCATGCGCCTGGGTTTCGTCGAGGAAGCCAACGCCTATATGCGCTGGCTCAGGGGCCGGGTCAGCGACTGCTGCGGCCAGCCGACCAAGATCAACATCCTGTACGGCATCGACGGTCGCCAGGAACTGCCGGAAACCACCCTCGACCACTTGAGCGGCCACGGCGGCGCCCAACCGGTGCGGGTGGGCAACGAAGCGTTCGACCAGATCCAGCTGGATATCTACGGCGAACTGATGGACGCGGTTTACCTGGTGAACAAGTACGGCGAAGCCATCTCCCACCAAGGCTGGAAACACACGGTGGAAGTGGTCGACCAAGTGTGTGAGATCTGGAACCACAAAGACGTGGGCATCTGGGAAATGCGCGGTGAGCAGCACCATTTCCTGCACTCACGCCTGATGTGCTGGGTGGCCCTGGACCGTGCCATTCGCCTGGCCTCCAAACGTTCGCTGCCGGCCCCGTTCGCACGCTGGGACCAGACGCGCCAGGCGATCTACGCCGACATCTGGACTAACTTCTGGAACGAAGAGCGCAGGCATTTTGTGCAGCATATCGGCAGCACCGCCCTCGACGGCTCGATGCTGTTGATGCCGCTGGTGCGCTTTGTCGCCGCCACGGACCCGCGCTGGCTCACGACACTGGAAGCGATCCAGAAAAGCCTGGTGCGCGACGGCATGGTCTACCGCTACCGCAATGACGATAGCCAGATCGATGGGCTGCAAGGCGTCGAAGGCGCGTTTGCCGCCTGTTCGTTCTGGTACGTCGAATGCCTGGCGCGCGCCGGGCAAGTTGAAAAGGCCCATCTGGAATTCGAACAGTTGCTGCGTTACGCCAACCCGCTGGGGTTGTACGCCGAAGAGTTCGACAGCCAGGCCCGGCACCTGGGCAACACGCCCCAGGCCTTGAGCCACTTGGCATTGATCAGCGCGGCAACGTTCCTGGACCGCAAACTCAGCGGGGAGAAAACCGTATGGCAACCCTGACGTCCCCCGCCCCACTGCTGTATGTGCGCACAACCCTGCTTGATGTGGCGTACGAAACCCACGGCCCCATCGATGGCGAACCGGTGATCCTGTTGCATGGCTTCCCTTACGATCCACGGGGCTACGATGACATCGCGCCGGTGCTGGCTGAACGTGGTTATCGGGTATTGGTCCCGTATTTACGCGGTTATGGCCCGACGCGATTTATCAACACGCAAGTGATGCGCTCCGGCCAACAGGCGGCGCTGGCCAAGGACCTGCTCGACTTCATGGATGCCTTGGCCATCCCGCAAGCCACCCTCGCCGGCTTTGACTGGGGTGGGCGCGCCGCCTGTATTGTCGCGGCGCTATGGCCGCAGCGGGTGCGCGGCCTGGTGACCGGCGATGGCTACAACATCCAGGCCATCAGCCAGTCGCTCAAGCCCAGGCCACCTGAGACAGAGCACCGGCTCTGGTATCAGTATTACTTTCACACCCAGCGCGGGGTCGACGGCTTGACGGCCAACCGGCGTGAACTCTGCCAATTGCTCTGGACGCTGTGGTCACCGTCCTGGGCCGAAGGGCCAAGCCGCTACGGCCTGACCGCGCCGTCGTTTGATAACCCGGATTTTGTCGAGGTGGTGATTCACTCCTATCGCCATCGCTTTATGTATGCGCCGGGTGATCCCGCGTTGGAATACATCGAGCAGGCGCTGGTGCCGCAACCGCCGATATCAGTACCGAGCATTTCGCTGTGCGGGGCCGACGATGGCGTGGGCCCGCCGTCGCTGGAGGATGATGACGTGGAGCACTTCAGCGGTTTTTATCGCCGCCAGGTGTTGCCCGGCGTGGGTCATAACGTTTTCCAGGAAGCGCCCCAGGTCACGCTTCAAGCTTTGCTGGAACTACTGGAGCGGTGAAAAACGCTCTCGATAAGCCTGGGGCGTCACCGACAAAGCCCTTAGAAAGCTGCGGCGCAAAGTCTCTTCACAGCCAAAACCACATTGCATGGCGATACGCTTGATGGAGGTTGTGCTATCTGCCAGTTGCCGGCGTGCGTTTTCGACGCGAATCAGTTCCACGGCCCGCGCCGGGGTTTGGCCAGTCTCGGTGCGATAGTGGCGTACAAAGCTGCGCTCGCTCATGCCAGCCTGGGCCGCCAGGGTGGCGATGCTCAGATCCAACGTCAGGTTTTCGGCGATCCAGGCATGCAGCTCGGCAAAACGGCTGTCGCTCCTTTGCAGGGATAACGTCACGCTGAATTGCGACTGACCGCCAGGGCGCTTGAGGAACACCACCAAGTGGCGCGCCACCTCCAGGGCAATCGCACGCCCCAGGTCATCCTCTACCAGGGCCAGGCACAGGTCGATCCCGGCGGTCACACCAGCAGACGTCCACACCGCACCTTGCTGGATGAAAATCGGATTGGCCTCCACCGTGAGCGCAGGGAACTTGCGCGCCAGTTCTTCACAGCGCGTCCAGTGCGTGGCCACGCGGCAACCATCGAGCAAGCCACTAGCGGCCAGCAGAAAAGCCCCGGTGCAAACCGAAGCCATGCGCCGGGTGTGCAAGGATTTATCGCGCACCCATTGCACCAGCGCCGGGTCCTCGGCAGCGCCGTACACGCCCCAGCCACCGGCGATCACCAGGGTGTCGCAAGGCGCATCGATGGCGGGCAGCGGTTCAGCCAGCAGCGCCAGGCCGGCAGACGTCCTCACCGGTTCTGCCTGAGCGGCGATCACGCTCACTGCGTAGGGCAACGGTAAACCCCGTTGGCGCAGCAGGTCATTAGCCGACGCAAACACTTGCAGAGGCCCGGTGACATCAAGCACCTGAGCATTTTCAAAAGCGAGTACATGAATAATCTTGGGCATGATTGGCGCGATTAGTGGGCTCTATGGCGTACCCGCCAAAGCGTAGGCTTCTACAGTGAGGACGTCCATTCCTTTTCGGAGCTTGAACCATGACCTTGCAGATCGGTTTTCTATTGTTCCCCGGCATCCAGCAACTAGACCTTACCGGCCCCTATGATGTCCTCGGTTCGCTGCCAGACGTGAAGCTGCACCTGGTGTGGAAAGACCTCGCGCCGATCACCTCCAGCACGGGCTTGGTGTTCACGCCGACCATCACTTATGCCGACTGCCCGAACCTGGATGTGCTCTGCGTACCCGGCGGCGCCGGTGTGGGCCCATTGATGGAAGACCCGCAAACCCTGGACTTCCTCAAGGCCCAGGCCCAGACAGTGCGCTACATGACCTCGGTGTGCACCGGCTCATTGGTACTGGGCGCGGCAGGGTTGCTGCGCGGTCGCAAGGCCACCACCCATTGGGCCTACCACCACCTGCTCGCCCCGCTCGGTGCCATCCCCGTACAGGAACGTGTGGTGCGTGACGGCAACCTGTTTACCGGCGGCGGGATCACCGCCGGCATCGACTTTGCCCTGACCCTGGCCGCAGAGCTGTACAGCGAAGCGGCGGCGCAACTGGTGCAACTGCAGATCGAATACGCGCCGGCCCCACCGTTTGACTCCGGCCACCCGGAGACGGCGCCCCGGCATGTGCTGGAGGAAGCCAACAAGCGCACGGAGGAGTCACGCAAAGTGCGCGGGGAGATCGTGGCGCGGGCGGCTGCGCGGTTGGGTTGAATTTGGATTTCTCACGTCCGGTCGCTAAATTTGCAGCGACTGGGAAGGTCCGTGGGAATGAGCCGGTTTCAACGTTTGAACGTGAGGTAAGTCCTAGACCGCTGTACGAAACTCCTTTTGATTATTTCGGTGCTCAACGGCCGTGCAGTTGTAGCCGACAGTAATCACGATGCGAAGCGAGTCGCTCTTGATCTTGGGCGCCCCGTTAAACCACGCTGGCCGAACGCAGGCGAGGTGCCGAGTGGTGGGGCAAGAGCGTTTTGCTTGCCTTTGCGCTTTTTTTTCAAAAGTGAGCCGCTGTCAGAGCGGAACCCTAGGTGGCCGTTACCGCAGGAATGGATATGTACACGGTATAGCTGTGTCGACTGTCAGGCCGCCTTCGCGAGCAAGCCCGCTCTCACAATTGGATCGTGGAGTGTCAGGTAGAGAAGCGTCGGCTGTCAGGCCGTAATCGCAGGCAAGCCAGCTCCCACATTTGGATTATGGGGTGTCAGGTAGATGAGCATCGGCTGTCGGGCACCCGCCACAAAGAAACTTGCTTGGCTTCCCGCGTGTGTTCAGGCAGGACGTGACATCACCGCCAAGCGCACGGCCAACGCCGTCAGCACCGCTGCCAAGCCCCACTTCTGCAGCCAGGCGCTTTTGGTGCGTTTGGCGAAGAAACGACTGAGCGCCCCGCCAAACACGCCCAACAGCACATGAAACACACTGGCGATCAACGTCAACACACCGCCCAGCACCATCAATTGCAAGGCGATGGGCCCCGCCTCGGGCCGCACAAACTGTGGCAGGAACACCATGAAAAACAACAACGCCTTGGGGTTGAGCAAACTGTTGAGCATGGCCTGCAGAAACACTCGGCCCAACGCCACGCGGCCGACGTGAGCGGTGTCCAGGCCGGGGCGTTTCTGCAAGGTTTTGAAGGCCAGCCACAGCAGGTAGATCACGCCCGCACAGCGGATGAGGTCGAACGCTGGCGGCCAGCTGGCGACCAACGCCGTCACCCCCATGGCGGTCAACGCTGTCAGCAACAGGTCGGCCACGCCAATGCCCAGGGCCGAAGCAACGCCGCCGCGCCAGCCATGGGTGACGCCCTGACTGATGACAAATGCCATGTTCGGCCCCGGTGACAGCAACAACAGCAACACAGCGCCGGAAAAAACACCGAGTGTGACAAGGCTGATCATGGTTGAACCGTCCGCTGGAAAAAAAACAGATTAATCGGCGCTTGCAGGCCCTACAAAAAATTGTGCTGGATACATTGCTCACGCAGCGAACCGAGTGATTGCTGAATGCCACGACCAACGTCTAGAATGCGAAACATTATCAATTAAGCCTGCTGCGCCAGGATGACCATGTCGAGCGATCACCCACTGGACCCTGCTGCCATCGGCCAGCTATACCAAGCCCACCATTCATGGCTGCGAGGCTGGTTGAGCCGGCGCACGGGCTGCCATGAGCGCGCCGCTGACCTCGCGCAGGACACCTTCGTGCGCCTGCTCAACGCGCGTCAGCAACAGACTTTGCAGCAGCCGCGCGCGTATCTGAGCAGCATCGCGCGCAGCTTGATGATCGACCAATACCGGCGCCGCGAACTGGAACGCGCCTACCTGGAAAGCCTGGCGCACTTCCCGCAAGTAGAGGTGCCGAGCGAAGAAACAAAGCGGCTGATCCTCGACAGCCTGGAGCGTATTGACCGTTTGCTCGACCAGCTCAAGCCGAGGGTGCGCGAGGCGTTCCTGTTGGCCCAATTGGACGGCCTGACCTGCCCGCAGATCGCCTTGCGCCTGGGCGTGTCCAAGGCCACGGTGGAACGCGACCTGTCCAAGGCGCTGCACGCCTGTTACCGGTTGCGCTATGCCGACTCCTGACTCGCACCTGGTCGACCAGGCCATCCAATGGATGATCAAGCTGCGCTACAACACCGCCGACGACGCCAGCACCGCGGCCTTTGACCAGTGGCTGCACACCAGCGAGGCGCATCAACAGGCCTGGCAACGGGTCGCCACCCTGAATGACGATTTCAACCACTTGCCGGCGCATGTCAGTCGCCATGCACTCGACGGCGCACGCCAGCACATCAGCCGTCGTGAAAGCCTGAAACTGCTCGGGCTGTTTGCCGGCGCCGCAGGTTTAGCCTGGCTGGGCCGCGACTACACGCCCCTGCCCGCCTTGATGGCGGACTACCGCACCGCCACTGGCGAGCGGCGCTGGGTAACATTGGAGGATGGCAGCAAAGTCCAGCTCAACAGCGCCAGTGCCGTCGACATTACCTCCAGCGCCGAACAACGGCTGGTGAACCTGCGCCAGGGTGAAATATTGATCAATACCGGCGCCGACCACCGCCCGCTGTGGGTGCATACCCGCGACGGTTACCTGCGCGCCGTCGGCACGCGCTTGCTGGTGCGCGAAGAACTCCAAGGTACTCTGCTGGCCGTGCAACAGGGTGCGGTAGCGGTGTTTGCCGATCGCCATGACGGCGCCGCACGCCAGGTGATCAAGCCAGGCGAACAGGTGATGTTCAACCGTAGCGGCATTCGCCCTTCCCCCAACAACGGCCTGGACCCCTGGGCCTGGAGTGACGGCGTGATCAGCGCCCACAACATGCGCCTGGACGACTTCCTGGCCGAGCTGGGCCGCTATCGCAGTGGGTTGGTGCGTTGCAGCGAAGCCGTGGCAGGGCTGCGGGTGTCGGGCACTTACCAACTGGAGGACACCGACCAAGTGCTCAAGTTGGTCACTCAATCGCTGGCGATCGATGTGACCTACCGCAGCCGCTACTGGGTAACCGTCTCCGCTCGGGTGTGACCGGCCGAAAATAAATGAGGTGAATTCTCATTGCCATTCGACCTGTAAGGAAGGGCCGATCAACAGGCCGGTTTGTCCACTTCCTTCAGGAGCATCCCGCGGTCATGCAAGCGTTCCCCTCCAAACGTTCTCTTCTCAAACACGCGGTGCAGGCCGCCCTCCTTGGCGCCTGCCTGGGCGGCGGCGTCTTGCCGCTCGCCGTGATGGCCGACTCCGCTAGCGCTGATACCCAGGTTCGCGCATGGGCGATCGCCCCCGGCTCCCTTACCTCGGCACTGGATCAATTTGCCCGTCAGGCCGGCATCAGCTTGTCCTACGATGCCACCAGCGTTGCCGGTAAAACCAGCACAGGCCTGAGCGGCAACTTCGATCGAGAACAGGCCTTGGGCCAGTTACTGCGCGGCCAGGGCCTGCAAGCCCAGCGCCAAGGCAAGGATATCTGGCTGCTGTTGCCACAAATGGCCGACACCGGTGCCCTGAACCTGAGCGCGACCACGGTGACCGGCCAACGCCTGGGGGCCCTGACCGAAGGCACCGGTTCTTACACTACCGGCGCGGTCACCATCGGCAAAGGCCAACACAGCCTGCGGGAAACGCCACAGTCAGTGAGTGTGATGACCCGCCAATTGATGGACGATCAGAATGTCACCACCATTGACGATGTGATGGAACGTACACCAGGGATCACCACCTACGAGTCGCCCATGGGCGGCAAGTATTTCTATTCCCGTGGATTCAAGATGCTCGGCCAGTACCAGTACGACGGCGTACCGCTGGACATGGGCAAGGACTATGTGCAGGCGGACAGTTTCAGCGCCAACATGGCGATCTATGATCGCGTGGAAGTACTCAAAGGCGCAGCCGGCATGCTCAAGGGGGCCGGCACGGCCAGCGGTGCGGTGAACTTCGTGCGCAAGCGGCCACAGGCCACCCCGACCTCAAGCCTGATGCTGTCCGCCGGCACCTGGGACAACTACCGCGCCGACGTCGATACCGGTGGCCCGCTCAATGACAGCGGCACCGTGCGCGGCCGCGCGGCGTTCAGCCAACAGGATCGCGGCTCCTACATGGACATTTCCAAGCGCCAGGACCAAGCCTTCTATACCGCACTGGACGTCGACCTGAGCCCCGACACAACCCTGGGCGTGGGAGCCAGCTACGAAGACGTCGACGCCAGCCCCTGTTGGGGTGGCTTGCCGCGCTATAGCGATGGCAAGAGCGCCAGGTTAAGCCGTTCCACCTGCCTGGGCCAATCCTGGAACGACTGGCAAAGCCGACGCACGACGTTCTTCGCTGACCTCACCCATCACTTCAATGACGACTGGCAAATCAAAGTCGCCGCTGTGCACAGCCGCAACCTGCAAGACACCAAGTACGCCGCCAGCGAAGGTACCATCGCCTATGGCGCCCCAACCCCCACCGCCAACTCCTACGCAGCATTGATGGACTATGAGCACAAGGACTTCGGCCTGGACGCTTACATCGATGGCAAGTTCCAAGCCTTTGGCCTGGAACACGAACTGATCCTTGGGGCCAACGGCAGCCGAGGCACCCAGGATGACGTATTCGCGATCCAGAACCTGCCCACGCGCCAGAGCATTTATCAGCCCGACCACCACTTCCCCGAACCAGCCAATGACACCTTCTGGCCAAACATGTACCGCGGTGGCACGGTCAAGGAAACCGCTACCCAGTATGGTACTTACGCCACCTTGCGCCTGCGCCTGGCCGAGCCCTTGATGTTCATCGTGGGCAGCCGTGTGAGCTGGTACGAAAACCGTCGGCAGTCCAACACCCTGGGTTGGGGCGAGTGGAGTGTGCAAGATGCGCGCACCAAGGAATCCGGTGAAGTCACGCCGTTTGCCGCTCTGATCTACGACCTCGACGAACACCTTTCCCTGTACGCCAGCTACGCCGATATCTTCCAGCCGCAGAGCTCTTATGCCACCGCCGACGGCGCGGCACTCAAGCCCAAGATGGGGGACAACTACGAGCTGGGTATCAAGGGCGAATGGTTCGACGGGCGTCTCAACAGTTCCATAGCGTTGTTCCGGGCCACAGAGAAAAACGGTGCCGAGACTGACTTCCTGAGTTTCTGCCCAACTTCGTCCGATGGCTACTGCTATACCGACACTGCCAAGGTCCGCGCCCAGGGCGTCGAAGCCGAAGTCAGCGGCCAGTTGCTCGAACGTCTGCAAGTCTCGGGGGGCTACACCTACACTCAGACCAAATCGCTTAAAAACATTGATACCGCTATCGAAGGAGGCGCGTCCAACACCTATGTACCCCGCCACATGTTGCGCATGTGGGGCGATTACCAGCTGGATGGCGCGCTGTCCAAATGGAGCGTGGGTACGGGGGTCAATGCCCAGAGCGGCAACTATCGCATGCAGCAGGGCCTCAAGCTCGAACAGGCCGGCTATACGGTTTGGGATGCACGATTGGCCTACCGCGTAGATGACACCTGGACCGTCGCCCTTAACGCCAAGAACCTCTTCGACAAAAACTATTACCAAACCGTGGGCACAGCCTCATGGGGCAATTTTTATGGCGAACCGCGTAATTTCACGGTCAGTCTGAAAGGCACCTTTTAACCCGCTCAATCCTCTGGAGGGCAGGCGCCTGGTGCGTTGCGCCCTCTTTTCCTACGCCTCCCCGGGGCCCGTCAAAAAAGTGTTTCCTGACAAACAGGAAAATTCACACTTTTGTTCCTACACTCAAAATCACACCCCGAGACCGGGTCCTCTTGCACAAGGAATGTCAACAAAATGACACAAGAAGGAACATTTAAAGTGTCTATGATATCATCGCTGAAACAAGGTCAAATTATTGACTGAAAGAGAAAAGGAAGTCCTCCTGTAGTAGCCACTGCCCTTGCAAAATTCTTTCATTTGGAGCGATCCATTCGAAGGAAGGGATGCGTTTTACCCAGCGTAGTCCGCTGCCGTCTGGTTCAGACGACCGAATAGAACGCCTGGTGTGCAATGAGGGATGTTTGTATGCGAGAGAAGTCGTCAGTTGTCAGCTTGTTTTTGACCCGAGCAGGGTTTGTCGAGTTTTTTGTGGTTTTCGTCAAGCTGGTCCACGGTCTGACGGCCATTTTCCCACCGCTGGTCCTGGCGCTTTTCCTCGACCCGATGGCCCCTGAAATGCGTTCGCACTTTCTGGGCTTGCTGCTGTTTTTTGCGGTATTGACCATCATTCTGTTCCAGGCCCTGGGCATTTATTCCGAGGAACTGTTCAGTAATCGCTTGCGCCTGCGCACCAATATCGTGGCCTGGTCCTCCGCATTCTGCATCCTGTTGTTCATGTACCAGATCCTGCAGGTATTTCCGCAATTGAACCCGCGCAACCTGGTGGTGTGGTATATCGCCAGCTTGACGATGTTCTGTGCCGAACGCCTGGTGATGCTACGCCTGTACCGCAAACTCATGCGCAAGGGCAAATACCTGCAACGCACAGTGATCCTGGGTTTCACTGACACCGCCGTGCATGTCGCCGACCACTTGCAACGCAACGGCGACATTCGCTCCGGGCTTATCGGCTTTATTGACGACCGCACCGAGCGTATTCCCAAGGAACTGAGCAGCCTGCCGCTGTTGGGCAATACCCGCGACCTGGAAAAACTGATCCGCGCCGAACAGGTCAACCAAGTGATGATCTGCCTGCCCTGGGCTGCCGAGCAACGTATTCACGGCTTGGTCAATCGCCTGCGGCAAATGTCGGTGAACGTGATGCTGGTGCCCGACATGGCTGCCCTGCGCTACGGCCATAGCCGGATCACAGACGTGGGCGGCATCCTGATGTTCAATACCTCGCAGTTGCCGCTGCGCGGTTGGTCGCCGTTTATCAAGCGTTGCGAAGACCTGCTCCTGGCGAGCATCACCCTGGTGCTGGTGTCACCGGTGATGCTGGTCACGGCCATTGCGATCAAGCTCGACTCCAAGGGCCCGGTGCTGTTTCGCCAGAACCGCTACGGCTATAACGACAACGAAATTCGCGTGTTCAAGTTCCGCTCGATGTACACCGACCAGAGCGACTTTACCGCTGAACGCCAGACCACTCGTGAAGACCCGCGCATTACCCGGGTTGGCCGCATCATCCGCAAGACCAGCATCGATGAGCTGCCGCAGTTGTTCAACGTGCTGCAGGGCAACATGTCGATGGTCGGCCCGCGCCCTCATGCCACCGCCACCAAAGCCGCCGGTATTCCGTTCGAAGTGGCTGTGAGCGAATACAGCTCGCGCCACCGGGTCAAGCCCGGCATCACCGGTTGGGCGCAGATCAACGGCTACCGGGGTGAAACCGACACCCTGTTCAAAATCCAGAAACGCGTCGAATACGACCTGGAGTACATCTCCAAATGGTCCGTCTGGTTCGATTTGTACATCGTTTTCATGACGGTCCCAGCCGTCCTTTCCACCAAGGAAGTCTATTGATGAATACACTCAACGGATTAATCCCCTGCATTATTTCCGGTGGGTCAGGCACGCGGCTGTGGCCGGTGTCCCGGCAGAACATGCCCAAGCCATTCATGCGTATGCGTGACGGCCAGAGCCTGCTGCAGAAAACCTTTCAACGTGCCGCACGCCTGCCCGGCGTGGAAAGTGTGCTGACCGTCACTAATCGCGACTTGCTGTTTCGCACCCTGGATGACTACCGCGGAGTCAACCAGGCCAGGCTGCCTTTGGACCTGTTGCTGGAGCCGTTCGGTCGCAATACCGCAGCGGCCATTGCGGTGGCGGCACTGCATGTGCAGGAGCATTTCGGTGGCGACGCCCAGTTGTTGGTGATGCCAGCCGACCATCTGGTGCTGAATGAAACCGCGTTCGCCGACGCCGTGACCCAGGCACGCGAGTTGGCCGAAGCCGGCTACCTGGTGACCTTCGGGATTCAACCCGATCACCCGGAAACAGGCTTCGGCTATATCGAAAAAGGTGACGCCCTGAGCCTGGGTAACCGGGTCAAGCGTTTCGTCGAAAAACCCGACCTGGCCACGGCCCAAGCCTACCTCGACGGCGGCAAGCACTTGTGGAATGCCGGCATGTTCTGCTTCAAGGCCGGTACTCTGGTGGACGAGCTGGCGACCCATGCTCCCGACGTACTGGGGGCCGCTCGTGCAGCCCTCGAGCAGAGCCAGCACCTGCAAAACAGCACCTCGCGCCAGCGTGAACTGGGCAGCGAGGCCTTCGGCACCGCGCCAGACCTTTCCATCGACGTGGCGTTGATGGAGAAGTCCACGCAAGTGGCCGTGGTGCCGTGCGACATCGGCTGGAGCGACATCGGTTCCTGGGAAGCCCTGCGCCAGCTCACGCCCAGCGATGCCCAGGGCAACCAGGTCAATGGCGAAGCCATCTTGCATGACGTGCACAACTGCTATATCGACTCGCCCAAACGCGTACTCGGTGCCGTCGGCGTGCGAGACCTGATCATCGTCGATACCCCCGATGCCCTGCTGATCGCCGACGCCAACCGCAGCCAGGACGTGCGCTACATCGTCGCCGAACTCAAGCGCCAGAACCATCCGGCGTTCAGCCTGCACCGCACCGTCACCCGGCCGTGGGGAACCTACACCGTGCTGGAGGAAAGCAGCCGGTTCAAGATCAAGCGCATCGTGGTCAAGCCCCAGGCGTCGCTGTCGCTGCAAATGCATCACCACCGCAGCGAACACTGGGTAGTGGTCAGCGGTGCCGCGCAGATCACCAATGGCGAGCGCGAATTTTTGATCAACGCCAACGAATCGACCTACATCCCGGCTGGGCACAAGCACCGCTTGACCAACCCCGGCATCATCGACCTGGTGATGATCGAAGTGCAGAGCGGCGAATACCTGGGCGAGGACGACATCGTACGCTTCGATGACATCTATGGGCGCGCGCCCGCAGAGAAGAAATGACATGCGCACCTCGCTGATCATTCCAACCCGCAACGCGTCCAGTCATTTGACGCGACTGCTGCCCGCGCTGCAGATGCAGACTCTGCAACCGGACGAGATGCTGGTAGTCGACAGCGCGTCCAGCGATGACACCGTGGCGCGCTTTCGCGAATTTGGCGCGCGGGTCGAGGTTATCGACGCACGCGACTTCAACCACGGTGGCACACGGCGCTGGGCCAGTGAACACACGAGCGGTGGCGCACTGATCGTGATGACTCAAGACGCAATCCCGGCCGACCCCGAGACCTTCGCCAACCTGCTCGAAGAATTGCAACAAGACCCACTCAACGGCGTGGCCTACGGCCGGCAATTGCCGCACCCTGGCGCTGGCGTGCTGGGAGCCCAGTCACGCCACTTCAATTACCCCGCCCAGAGCCGCACCAAGAGCCTTGCCGACGCTGCGCAGTTGGGGATTAAAACCTGCTTCAGCTCCGACTCGTTTTCAGTCTACCGGCGCAGCGCCCTGCAGGCCGTGGGTGGCTTCCCCGCCGATGTGATCGGCAGTGAGGATGCCTACGTCGCGGCGCGCATGCTGCTTGATGGCTACAAAGTGCGCTACGCCGCCACGGCGCGGGTGTACCACTCCCACGATTACCGACTCATGGATGAGTTTCACCGCTACTTCGACATTGGCGTGTTCTACGGTCGCGAACCGTGGATTCGCCAAGCCTTTGGCGATGCCGGCGGTGAAGGTAAACGCTATGTACAGGCTGAACTCGCAGCGTTGCGCGCAGCCGGTGCATTGCACCGCGTACCCGAAGTACTGGTGCGCAGCGCGTTCAAATTGCTCGGCTATCGGCTGGGCCATCTGGAACGCCGCCTACCCCTCGCCCTAAAGCGGCGCATCAGCATGTTTCCCGGTTATTGGAGGTGAGCATCATGACCTACAGGAAGTCCCCCTTGATGAAAAGAACTATGCTCGTCCTGGCCATGATGGCACTGGCCGCCTGCAATACCCCTGCACGTATCGTCCCCCCCGACGGCAAGACGGTCGAGGACGGCAAGCGCGCCCTCGACCAGCTTGCGCAGCTGCCGCCGGCGGTAGAGCGTATCCGCATCGGCGATCAGTTGCGCATTGTGCGCGATGCCGGTGAGATGCCAACGCTGTCGGCGTTCAACGTCAGCACCATCTATGAGCTGACGCTGTACACCGTGCAAACCGATGGCAAGATCAACTACCCGTTCCTGGGCCCGATCCAGGTAGCCCGTCGCACGCCAGCCGAGGTGGCGAACGAGCTGAGCAACAAGCTTGCGCCGGTGTATCGCGAGCCACGGGTGACGGTGAACATCAACCAGGCACCGGGCAACTCGATCATCGTCGGCGGTGCGGTAAACAACCCGACCACGGTGCCGATCGCCTCGGCCAACACCCTGGAACAAGCCATCGTCGGCGCCGGCGGGGTGAACCCGGCGGGCAACGCCAGCATGGTCGCACTGTTGCGCGAAGACACCCAAGGCACCTACCGCGCTTACTTCCTGGACTTCAGCCAATACCTCAAGACCGGCCCCAACGGGCGTAAACAAGTGCCGCTGCAGCGGGGAGATGTGGTGTTCGTGCCCAAATCCAACGTGGGCGAGCGCATCCAGGGCGTAGATACCTACTTGAACCAGTTGATCCCATTCACCAAGTCGATCGGGGTTGGCTACAACTACACCCGAACCAGCGGCGGCAGTAACTAAAGGAGCGACATCCCATGATCGAGATCCGTTCTTTTCGCGATCTTCTGCGCCTGTTCTTCATCTTCCGGCACGAGTTCAAGCTGGCGGCCATCGCGGCGCTGGTGATCATTCTGCTGGGGGCCTTTTTACTACCAGCCAAATACGAATCCACCGCACGCTTGCTGGTCAAGCCGGGGCGCGATTCGACGCTGCCCATTGAGATCAGCAACCGCCAGGCGCTGGTCATGCCGAGCACTCAACGCGACCCGATTGTCGATGAGGAACGCCTGCTGACCGGTCGCCCTATCGTGCGGGCGGTGGCCGAGCATTACCTGGAAGTCATCGACAAAATGCCGCCACCGGAAGGCCTCTGGAAGCGCACCAAGTACTACGTCAAGAGTGGTATCGGCGCAGTGTTCGACGGTGTGCGCGTGGTGCTGGAAACCGTGGGCATCATTGAACAGACTACACCCGTGGAGCGCCTGGCCGCCAGCCTGGAGAAAAACTTCGACGTCAGCCACGCGGCCGGTTCCACGGTCATGGACATCAGCTTCAAGTGGAGCGACCCGGAAATCGCCCAGGCGGTGGTCAAAAGCTGGGTCGAGACCTACATCAACGAACGCACCCAGGCCCTGGGACGCAAGAGCCTGTATGCCTTCTATGAAGGCCAGGTAGCCAACAGCGCTACCGAAATCAAGAGCTACAAGGAGCAGATTCTTGCCCACTTGAACCAGATCGGCGCGGCAAGCATCACCGATCGCCTGGAGGATTTGTCCGAGCGCATCAACGTGCTGCGTGGCGAAACCTTCAATACCACGCGCTTGATTGCCTCGTCCGACAGCGCCCTGGAGAGCACCCGCACTCAGCTCAAGACCCAACCCAAGGAAGTGACCACGGTACGCCAGATTGCGCTGAACCCGCAGCAGCAGGACTTGCGTCGCCTGCTCAACCAGAAGTTGCTGGAAAAGGCCGACATGATGCGCACCTACACCGACAATGCGCCGCCGGTCAAAGCCCTGGATGCGTCGATCCGCGCCATGCAGGCCCAGGTCGCGAATGAAAGCAACACCGTGCAAAGCTCGGAAAACCGTGCGCCGAACACCCTGGAGATCCACTTGCAGCGCGTGCTGCTCGATGAGTCCAGCAACAACTCGGCACTGCGTACACAACTGGTGCAACAGCAGAAACAACTGGTGAACCTCGAGGCGCAACGCAAGGAAGCCCTGGAGATTGAACCGGAGCTGGCGCGCCTGTCCCGTGAACTGAGTGCCACCGAGCGTAACTATGCGCTGTATGTCGATAACCTGGAAAAATCGCGCATCGACCGTGAGCTGGATAACAGCCAGATCAGCAATATCGCGGTGATCGAGGAGGCCACCCTGAACCCTGGCCGAATCTTCCCTAAAACCCTGTTGATGCTGTTGTTGGCGATCCCGTTTTCCATCGTGGTCGGCTTGCTGGTGATCTACCTGTGCTACCTGCTCGACCAGCGCATCCATGACGGTGGCTTGGTGGAACGCAAGTTCGGCCTGCCGCTGTGGACCACCCTGCCAGAACTGGATACCAGTACCGCACAAGGCACCAACGCATTCAACGCGAGCATCTACCGGCTCTACGGTCTGCTGCAGTTGGACCGTATCACTGAACGCGGCCTGACCCTCGGGTTGACCTCCGCGCGCCATGGTGAAGGGGTGACGTTCGTAGTGGAACAGTTGCGCCAGTTGCTTCAGGAAAACGGCATTACTGTGCGTGTCGGCGGTGCGGCCCCGGCGGCGCCGGGCGAAGTGGTACTGCTGGATGCCTCGGCGCTGCTGGACAACCGCGATGCCTTCGTCAATCTGCGTCGCGCCGACCTGATCGCCCTGGTGGTGGAGGCGCAGAAAAGCACGGTCCCGGTGGTGGAGCATGCGCTGTCGATCCTCAATACCGCATTCGGCAAAGTGGACGGCATCATCATCAACCGGCGTAAATTCGAAGTGCCGGCCAAGGTGCTGCAGACCATCGCCAAATATCGGGGGGCGTTCTGATGCGCATCGCCCTGCTCGCGCCTTTGCCGCCGGAAAAAAATGGGATCGCCGACTACGCGAACCATTTCAAGACGGCACTGGAGCAGCTGGGCGTGACGGTGGCGACACCGTTGAGCGGCGTCGAGGGCACCAGCATCGCGATCAAACAGGCCATCGGTGCATTCGACTGGCAGAGCGTGGACCTGGTCCACGCCGAGCTGGGCGGCGGCCGGCTGGGGGAGTTTCTGGCGTTGCGCGAGTTGCGCAAGGCCTATCCCAACCTGCCGCTGACGGCCACCGTGCATGACCCCGAGCGCATGGTATGGCGGCGCGAGCAACTGCCCTTCCCGCTCAATCTGTTGGAGCGCTTGCCCAGCCCGTTGCCGCAAGCGGCGGTGGTGCTGGCAGACCCGCTGACCCTGCGTGAAGAGCGGCAGGTGGCCCGCGGCCTCACAAGACTGATCACCCTCACCCGCCTGGGCGCCGATTGCCTCAGCCAACGCATGCAATTGCCCGCAGGTAAAGTGGCGGTGATCAACCATGCCAACCTGGCGATTGCGGCGGTGGCGCTGCCGCCCCTGGATACGCTGCACCTGCTGTATTTCGGCTTTATCTACCGGGGCAAAGGCATTGAAGACCTGTTACAGGCCCTGGCCGCAGTTTTCCAGCAAGCCCCCCAATTGCGTGACCGTGTGCGCCTGACCCTGGCCGGTGGCACTGCCGCCGAAATGGCGTTTGGGGCGGGCGGCAATTACCTTGAACAATTGAACCGCCAGATAGCCGACCTTGGCCTGTCTGGCTCCATCGACTGGCGGCTGAACCTGCCGGCCAGCGAGATTGCGCAGACGATACAGGCGCACCACGTGATGGTGCTACCGTATCGCGAATCGAAAAAACTCGGCCTGCTGGGTCGCCAGCGCGGCACCAGCGGCGCGTTGTCCTGGGCCGCCGCGTGCGGGCGCGGGGCGATTACTTCGGATGCACGGGCATTTGCCGAAGAGGTTGCCAGCGGGAACGGCGCAATCTATCCCCAAGGCGACGTCGCCGCGTTGAGCGCGCAACTACTGCGTCTGGCGCAGACCCCGACGCTGGCCAGGGACTGGGCCGAACGCGCCGCGCACATTGGCGGCGAACGCCTGTGGCCGCTGACCGCACGGCAGTTCAAGCAGCTTTTTGAGCAAGCGATTGCGGGGGCCCCTTATGGTGCGTAAACGTACGTACTTGGCCACGCTTGCACTGGTGGCGGTCATGGGCGTTACCGTCTTTATCTGGGGGCGCCCGGCCGATGCCGAGAGCCATGTGCTCAAGGGCAACAAGGTGCTGGTGTGGAAGGATTTCCTGGGAGTGAACGCGCAGTTCCTGTGGTTCAGCCCCCAGCGTTACCAGATGCAGATCGACCGTCTCAAGGACCTGGGCTTGCAGTGGGTACGCCTGGACCTGCATTGGGATCGGTTGGAGCCGGTGGCCGATCAGTACCAGGTGGCCACGCTGGACGAGCTGGTGGCCAAGTTGCAGGACAACCAGCTCAAGTCGGTCTTCTACCTGGTGGGTTCGGCGCCCTTCATCACCACAGCGCCCGTGGGTGCGCCGTATCAGGACCAGTACCCGCCCAAGGACCCGAATGTGTTCGCGATCCGCATGGCGCTGTTGGCCCAACGTTATCCCAGCGTTGATGCCTGGCAGGTTTGGAATGAACCGAATCTGCTCGGCTTCTGGCGCCCCGTGGCCGACCCGGCCGGCTACGCCGCCCTGCTGAAAAGCAGCGCCGCGGCCCTGCGTGCGGTCAACCCGAATAAACCAGTGGTGGCGGCTGGCCTGGCGTTTTTCAGCGAGATGCCCAACGGCCAGACCATGCTCGACGCCTTCGATGCCCTCGGCGTGCCCAGCCTGAACACCGTGATGTCCTATCACCCTTACACCCAGTTGCCCGAAGGAAACGACCCCGCCAACCTGGACTTCGTCGCCAAGACAACTGCGCTCAACCAGAAACTGCGCAGCAATGGCGTCAAGACGCTGTGGAGCACCGAATGGGGCTGGTCAGCCTACACGGGGCCCAAGGAAGTCCAGGACATCATTACCCTGCAAGGCCAGGCCGACTATGTGCTCCGCCGCCTGGCCCTGATGAGCGCGATGGATTTCGACAAGATCTTCCTGTTCACCTTGAGCGACCTCGACCAGCGCGCCAGCGTGCGCGACCGTGCCTACGGCTTGCTCGACCTCGATGCCAAGCCAAAACCGGTCTATACCGCACTGAAGCATTTTCTCGACGTCAGCGGACCGCAATTGACGCCTGGCGACCCACCCGCCGCCGATCAACTGCCCGAGGGCCTGTTCAGCATCGGATGGACCCGCGCCGATGGTCGCAAGCTGTGGTTCTTCTGGTCGGCAAAAGGCGGTAATGCGCACCTGCCGGACCTCGCCAACGCCACCCTGTATGACCCGCTGCGCGGCACGCAAACCCCAGTGAGCGGCACCAACGGCTTGACCGTTGCGGTCAAGCCGAACCTGCAAATTCTGTTATGGGATTGAAACCCGTCATGCGCATTTTATGGATCCTGCCCTACTCACCCTGGCCCGCCACCAGCGGCGGCAAGACGCGTCAGTTCCACCTGCTGCGCAGCCTGGCGGCCCGGGGGCATCGGATCACCTTGCTCCTGCATGACAAACACCCGGTATCGCTGACCGATCGCCAGGTACTGGAAGCCTTTCTCGAGCAATTGATCATCTTGCCCCGCCGCCCACTGCGCAGCGTGAAGACCCTGGTGGCCGGACTCTTTGCACCCTACCCCTTGCTGGCCAGCGTGAATGGGCTGTCGGGGGCGTTGCAGGACCGATTCAACCAACTGCTCAATGAGCACTGGGATGTGGTGCAAATAGAACACAGCTACAGCTTCCAGCCGTATGAAGACGCCCTGGTGCGCAAGTCCCAGCCCTTCGTGCTCACCGAACACAACGTGGAATCGGCCCTGGGCGCGGCCACCTATGACCGCCTGCCGAGCTGGGCGCTGCCGTTCATTCGCTACGATCAATGGCGCTATATGCGCTGGGAACGCCGGGTAATGCGCCAGGCTACCCAGGTGGTAGCAGTAACCGACAGCGATGCACAGGTGATGCAAGGCATCGCCGGCAAACCGGTGCCGGTGGTGGTCAATGGCGTGGACTGCGACCACTTTGCCGCTGCACACCCAGATCCATCGACACGCCGTGTACTGTTTCTCGGGAACTATGAGTACGCGCCCAATGTGGACGCGATCGAGTGGGCCCTGGATGAAATCCTGCCCAAAGTCTGGGAGCGCTGCCCGGATGCGCGCATGAGCGTGTGCGGTTTCGGCATGCCCGGCAGCTGGAGCGAGCGGTGGCAGGACCCCCGCATCGAGTGGCAAGGCTTCGTGCCGAACCTGCTGAGCCTGCAATCGAGTTGTTCAGTGTTCCTGGCACCGTTGCGCCATGGCGGCGGCTCCAAGCTCAAAGTGCTGGAAGCGCTGGCGGCCGGCCTGCCCCTGGCCAGCACCGAGCAGGGCGTGTCGGGCCTGGACCTGGTCGACGGCTTGGACTACCTCGCAGGGCAAAGCGCCGCGGACCTGGCGAATGCTGTAGTACGCCTGCTGCAATTCCCCGCGGCCGCAGCGCCCATGGGCGAAGCCGGGCGCGCCTATGTGCGGCGCGCCCATGACTGGAGCGTGGCCGCCAGCCAATTGGAGCAGGTGTACGCCAGCCTGTCGCCGCTCACTCAAAAGGAGCCTGTATGCGTGTAGGCCTGGATTACCGCACCGTCGGCACCTCGCCGCAATCGGGTATCAGCCGCCAGGTGTATGCCCTGGAAAGCGCCTTGCGTGCCTTGCCGGGTATCGAATTGGAACGGTTTACCGTGGCCCCGCTGGGCGACCAGACACGCTTGCAGGCCCACTGCCCGACCTGGGGTTGCGCGAAGACGGCGATGCATCAGCCACAGAATCGCCTGCGTTTCGAAGCCGGCTTTTTACCCCGGGCCCTGCGCGAACAACAGATTGACCTGTACATCAGCACCTTCAATATGGGCTTGCCATTACCACCCAAGCCCAAGAGGCTGCGCACTGTGGTACTGCTGCACGACCTGTTCCAGATCACGTTGGACAACTACCACGCCAATCGCCTCAAGGCCCTGGTCTACAAGACCAGCGACCGGCTGTCGATTGCCTATGCGGTGCGCAGCGCCGACCGCGTATGGACACCCTCGCAATACAGTGCCGATGAAACCGTACGCCTGTTTCCCCAGGCGGCGGGCAAGGTGCGTGTGCTGCCCAATCAGGTGGATGGGTTCAATGAGCCGGCAGCAGACCTGTCTGATCGCCACTTACCCGAAGCCTTCTGGCTACTGGTGGGTACTCGCGAGTTGCGCAAGAACGTACCCTTTCTGGTGAAGGCCTGGCAGCAGGCGCGGCAGCAATCACCCGCTGTACCGGAATTGGTGCTGGTGGGCAGCCTTGAGCATTTGCCCGAAGCACTGCGCGGGCTACCGGGAATTCGCGCACTCAGTGGTGTCACCGATGCCCAACTGCAGGCGTTGTACCGCCAGGCGTCGCGTGTGTGGCAGCCCTCCTACGCGGAAGGGTTTGGTTTACCGGTGATTGAAGCGCTGAGCGTCGGCACACCTGTGGCCGTGGCCAGCGGTACCTCGCTGGATGAAATCACCCCGCCGTCGGCGCCGCGGTTTTCCCCGACCGATGGCCCGGCGTTGGTGCAACTGATGCTGAGCCTGGGCGAGCGCAGCGACGAGTCTTCTGCAGAACAACGCAAGCAATGGGCCGAACGCTACAACCCAAACGCCTATCGTCGGCGCCTGGCCGAACTGATCGAGGAACTGAAATGAGACTCTCCCTGGCAAGCCTCGTCGCCATCCTCTTCGGCGTGCTGTTTGGTGCAGCCGCCCTGGCGCTGTCACCGGCCAAGGCCTTTCTCGCTGTGATGGGTGTTGCGGCAGCCGTGACCATCCTGCGCTTTCCCTTCTGGGGCTTGTTGCTGTTTGCCCTGGTCGCGACCTTCATGCCCTACTCCACCCTCAACCTGGGCATCCGCAGCACGGTAAGCGAAGCCATCCTGGCGCTGACCTGGGGCGCCGTGCTGTGGCACAGCTTCCTGTCACGCCTGCCCGATGCACCGCGCCTGGCACGCCGGCCCACCGACCAGATGCTGCTGTGGCTGATGCTGTTCAGCGTGTTCCCGTTTATCGTTGGCCAGGTGAGCATCCACGCCGAAAGCAGCGGCGTAGCCAACTGGCTGCGCTGGTTGTTGAACCTGTCGGGGGTGTTCCTGGCCGCCAAGCTGCTGGTGGACTATAAACGCCGCGAAAGCCTGGTGATCGCCTTGCTGCTGGGCACTCTGGCGATGCTGGTGATGTCGATCGCCGTGTTCGTGCGCACGCGCTCCGGGGCAGGGATTGCGCCGATTCTCGCCCTTCTCAACTACGGCAACTTCGACATGTTGAAATTCGGCCTGGAAGCCATGTCGTCGCGTATGGGTTCACCGTGGATGCACCCGAACGCCATCGGCGGGATCATGGCGCTGTTGCTGCCCCTGGCGTTCTGTTACGGCATGACCGAACAAGGCTTCAAACGTGCGCTGGGCCTTGGCGTGGCGTGCCTGGGAGCGGCGGCGTTGCTGTTGGCCAGCAGCCGTGGCGCGATGGTCAGCCTGGCGCTGGTATTGATGTGGATGGCCACCCGCCGCGTGCCTTACACCGGACGCTTGTTGATGATCGGCGCGGCGTTGACCGTGGCCTTGGTAATGGCCTATCCACCGCTGCAGGAACGCTTGGCGACGATCTTTTCGTCGAGCAACGCCAGCACCGAAGTTCGTTTTGATGAATACCGCATGTTCCCCCAGGCCATGGTGGCGTATCCGTTCGGCATTGGCTTCAAGGTTGACCCTCCGGTACCGGGCACACACTTGCTGGGGATCTCCAACCTGTGGCTGAACTTTATCTACAAGACCGGCCTCGTCGGCATGCTGCTTTTTATAGCCGTTACGGTGCGTTGGTGGCGTGAAGCCAGGCCGGAAAAAGGCCCGATCCGCCTGACCAAGGACAATGCCCTGTGGCTGGGCAGCACGGCAGGAATTCTGTCGGCGCTGGTCAGTGGGTTATTTGACCACTACTTCAGTTTTGCCGTCGTGATGGTCGCGCTGTTCTGGCTGATGGTTGGGATCAATGTGCTGGAAGCACGGCGCTTGTTCCCAGCGCGCCTGCCACAGGTCAAGACTGTGGTTTTTCGCAAGCCGCTGCTTGATGGCGCGCGCCCCTGATGCTCGGTTCTGCCGTATGGCTGACCCTGGCGACCCTGCTCGGCCTGTGCCTGGGGTTCGCACGCGAATGGTTACTGGTGGCGGCCTGGGGCGCGGGGGAGCGTAGTGATGCGTTCTTGATCGCACTGTTCTTGCCCGAGGCGCTGCGAATGTCGCTGGCCGGTGGCGTGTTGAGCGCCGCCGCGTTGCCGCTCTACTTGCAGCGCAAGGACAGCGAGCGCCTCGATTGGCTGGCCGTGTTGTTCCCGGCATTGCTGTTGGTTGCCCTGCTGGTCAGTCTGCTGCTGATGCTGTCAGCCCCCTGGCTGGTGCAGGTACTGGGCCCGGGGCTGGCGACCAGTGCCACCGCCCTGGCCGCCAGCAATTTGCAGGTCGTGGCCTGGTGCGTGCCAGGCTTGATGCTGCATGCACTGTTCAGTATTCCCTTGCAGGCCAGCGAGCGTTTTGTGCTGGCAGGGCTCGGCTCGTTGTTGTTTAACCTGCCGCCGGTGGCCTATCTCGCGTTGGCCGGCACGGCCAGTCAACCCCATAGCCTCGCCTTGGCCTGTCTCACCGGTAGCCTGTTGATGCCTTTGGCGTTGTTGCCGTCGATTTGGCGTCAGGGCTGGCGGCCGTGGCGCATGCAGCTGACGGTTGCCCCCCTGCGGGAGTTGGGCCAGCGTATAGGCCCGCTGTTACTGAGCAACGGCGCCAGCCAGGGCTTGGCTTTGATAGAACGCCTGGTGGCGTCGCTGCTGGGGGAAGGTGCGGTGACCTGGGTCAACCTGGCCCGCAAGCTGATGAACCTGCCGCTGATTGCGCTGATGAGCCTCAACCAGGTGCTGCTGGGCATGATGAGCCGCCGTCAGGGCGATGAACGCCTGGCCCTGCTCAAGCGCGGCCTGGAAACCGCCAGTGTGCTGACGCTGCCGGCCGGCGTCGGCCTGGTGGCGGCGGCGCCCAGTCTGGTGGCGTTGCTGCTGCCCAAGCAATCGGTTGATTCGCCTCTGCCACTGTTACTGGCATGGTTTGCCGTGCCCTTGGTGTTTGGCGCATGGAACGCCCTGCTGGCGCGCTATGCGTATGCCGCGGGCGATACGCGCCAGCCGCTGCGCTGTGAATTATTGGGCAGCTTGGTCAACGTGCTGTTGCTCTGCGTACTGCCGTTTGCATTTGGCCTGGCCGGTATTCCGTTGGCGGCGTTGGCTGGGGTGATCTGCACCGCGCTGCTGCTGATGCAGCGCCAGGGGCTGCTCACGGCACTACCTTGGGCGCGGCACTGGCTGCTCGGCACGTTGATGCTGGGGCTGGCGGCGCTGGTGTTGTTCGGGTTGCAAGACGTATGGCTGCAATTGGGGTTGAGTACCCTGGCAGGTGCTTTGGTGTTGCTGGGCATGGGGCTGTGGCTTAGGCCGTGGCGCAAGGCGTGAATGATCGTTCGGGAAGACTTAGATGAAACATCGCTGGATTCAAATGGATATCGCCAAGGGCATTGGTATCCTGATTATTGTGTATGGCCACAGTTGGTTCGTCGCCACCTCGCTGGACTTGATGTACCCGATCCTGGCGTCGTTCGTGCTGCCGTTGTTCTTTTTCCTGTCAGGGGTGTTCTTCAAGCCCGAGCAACCGTTCGTGGAGATGGCGGTGCGCAAGGCCGATGGCCTGCTCAAACCGTTTTTTTTCACCATGCTGCTGTACGTGATCGTACGTGACGTACTGCGGGGGCAACCGCTGCTGCCGGATATAGGCGGCGTGCTGTATGCCTCGGTGGACACTATCCCATGGCAAGCGCTGTGGTTCTTGCCGCACTTCTGGGTGGCGATTCTATTCAGTTGGCTGATGCTGCGGCTGATCCAGCGCTTGAAGCTGCCCCTGTTGGCCGCCTGCATGCTGATCGGCGTGCAACTGTTGCTAGGCATCTGGACGCTGCAATGGTTCTGGCAGATACCGGTGAGCGTCGGTGACCACACCTGGACGCTGCCCGGCCTGCCCTTCAGCCTCGACGTCACGCTGATCAGCAGCACCTACTTCATCTATGGCTACCTGCTGCGCGATTGGCTGCGCCGGCATGAAGGTTCGTTGCTGACCCTGTTGATCTCGGTGGTGCTGTTCGCCGCCGTGTTCATTTACAGCCACGACACCATGGACTTGGCCCAGCGACGCTACGACCACTGGCTGTGGACCAGCCTGCTGGCAGTGATCGGCGTGTACATTTGCTGGGCGCTGGCGCGGGTGTTGATGGTGTCGGCGCTGCTCACCCGAGTGATGACCTATATTGGCCAGTCCACCCTGATTTTGTTGATCTTCCATGGCGAAATCCAGCACAAGACATTTGACCTGATGGAGCGCCTGGGCCTGCATCCGTTCATGGCGGCATGTGTAGGTTTGGTGGTGGCACTGTTGGTGCCGCTGCTGATCGGGGAAGTGATCAAGCGGGTGGCGTTCTTGCGGTTTTTCTATTTTCCGTTTCCGGTGCGCAAAGCGCCTAAACCGTAAAAGCACTACAGGACTAATGAGGAAGCGGGCTTGCTTGCCACAACAAGCCAGCTCCCACATGGGTCATGTAGTTCAATCATCAAGTTGCTGAGGCGCCGACTTGCTGACGGGTTTGCCAGGTTTGGCCCCCTTGGCCGGCGCAGCAGGTGCGGCAGGCTCAGGTTCTGCCACGGCAGCTGCTTCTTTTTCTGCCATCGGCATCTGGTCGATGGCGCTGAAGAATTCCTTCAGGTCGAGGCTGTCCGGCGGCACGGTTTTTTCGAGTTTCTTCTCGCCGTCCTTGCCGACCAGAATCACTTTGGTGCCGCTGCCGACGCCAAGCTTGAGGGCACGGATCAGTGCGTTGGTTTCAGGCGGCGTGAGCTTTTTGCTGTCTTTGGGATCCTTGGCGAACTTCTCCCCTTCGGCACCAATGCTGCCGAACTTCACGGTGTAGAACACCATGCTGCGCTCTTCGAAGGCCTGCTTGGTGGCAGCCTCTTCCAGTTGTTTCTTCAGCGTTGCCAGTGTCGGGTTTCCAGCATCAAGCTCCACGACCACCAGGGGGCGCGTCTTGCCCAATTCCTGCTTGAGCGGATTATCATCAGCGGCCAACAACGGCCCCGTAAAAGCCATCAAGGTAGCCAGGGTCAGCGACCGGATGAGCATGCGCACCTCCTTTGAATTCCATGCAGGGTTCTTGAGTTTCATGTCTGCGACAGCCAAATTCAAGGATGATTCCTACACCACTCTGAGAAGCGTAGGTCAGGAAGCCCGCTACGCAAGGGCTTGGACAGTGGCTCGGTCATTGTTTCTTCCGGTTACGAGACCTTCCACTGCGGCCAATGCCGGGCAAAAACGGGGGCCACGACAGGGTCAGCGTCTACCCGCTCCAGGCTCTGCGCAAAGCCCGGCGCCAGGTTGCCGAGCACCTCACGCGCGTCGTCCCAACGCGACACCGCCGCCGCCATGATGCCCAGTGCATTCGGCGCGTTGCCCGGGGTAAACAGCTGGCCGGCAAACTGATCGGCAAACACGACCCAAGCCTGGTGCAGGTAGCGCCGTGTGCCGCTGACCAGTTGCGCTTGTTGCGCCTCATCGGCATTGCCCAACCAGCGTTGCGGGTAATCGATGATGCCGATCGCCGAATAGCAGTTGGCGGCGATATACAGCAAGCCGCGCAGGATCTGCGTACGATCGCCAGCCAGCAATTCGGCCTTGGGATACTCCAGGCCCAAGTGGATCAGGATCGCGGCGCTTTCGGTCAGTACCTGGCCATTTGGAGTGACCAGGGTGGGGATCTGCTTGAGTGGATTGATACGTGCAAGCGCGTCGCTACCCTCGCCGTCCTGCCAGGAACTGGCCTGCACGCGATGCCACGGCACTGCGCAGCGCTGCAGGGCGATTTCGATCATGCAGGATCCGGATTCGTCGGTGCCATAAAGAGTGTACATGGGCGTTTCCTCCTGAGCGATGGGCAATATCGAGCCTGTGGTCGATTACCTAGAATAGCCCCATCTGCCCGCCTACCAGGGTACCGAAATCGTCATTCACGAACGGCAGGATTGCGTCAGCCACGGGCTGCAATTGGCGCGTGACGTAGTGGTCGTAATCGATGGGTGCCCGCCGCACTTCCAGCGGTTCCGGGCCGTTGACACTGATCACGTAGCTGATCCAGCCACCCCGCTGGTACTGGCGCGGGCGGCCCAGGCGGTCGTTGTACTCGTCTGCCAGGCGCGCGGCGCGTACGTGGGGCGGGACGTTGCGTTCGTAGTCGTGCAAGGGCCGGCGCAGGCGTTTGCGGTAGATTAACAACTCATCGAATTCGCCGCTCAAGGTACGCCGCACGTAATCGCGTATGTAGTCTTGATGGGGTTGTCGATGGAAGATGCGTTGGTAGAGTTCCTGCTGGAATTGCCGGGCCAGGGGCGACCAGTCGCTGCGCACGGTTTCCAGGCCTTTGTAGACCATTTCTTCGCTGCCATCTTCGCGCACGACCAGGCCGGCATAGCGCTTTTTGCTGCCCTCCTCGGCGCCACGAATGGTCGGCATCAGGAAGCGACTGAAGTGGGTTTCGTATTGCAGTTCCAGGGCGCTTTGCAGGCCGTACTCGTTGCTCAGGTGCGCGCGCCACCAGTCGTTGACGTGCTGCACCAGCGCCAGGCCGATGCGATTGGCGTCCTGCGCAGAGTGCGCGCTGCCCAGCCAGACGAAGGTGGAGTCGGTGTCGCCGTAAATCACCTCGTACCCTTGGGCCTCAACCAGGGCGCGGGTCTGGCGCATGATCTGATGCCCACGCAGGGTAATCGAGGACGCCAGCCGGGTGTCGAAGAACCGGCAGCCGCTGGAGCCGAGCACACCGTAAAAGGCGTTCATGATGATCTTCAGTGCCTGGGACAACGGCGCATTGCGCTCGCGCTTGGCCTCTTCGCGGCCTTCGGACACCCGCGTGACGATGGACGGCAGGCAATGCCGGGTGCGGGAGAAGCGCGCTCCGCGAAAGCCTTCCACCGAATCGCTGTCGTCGGGATGCTTGAGGCCTTCGATCAAGCCCACCGGGTCGATGAGGAAGCTGCGGATGATCGACGGGTAAAGGCTTTTGTAGTCCAGCACCAGCACCGACTCATAGAGGCCTGGGCGCGAGTCCATGACAAAACCGCCGGGGCTGGCTTGGGGCGGTTTGTCGCCCAGGTTCGGTGCTACAAAACCCTGGCGGTGCATCAACGGCATGTACAGGTGGGTGAAGGCGGCCACGGAGCCGCCGTTACGGTCGGCCGGCAACCCGGTGACGCTGGCCCGTTCCAGCAGGAACTTGAGCAGCTCGGTCTTCTCGAAAATCCGCGTGACCAGTTCGCAGTCCTTGAGGTTGTAGCGCGCGAGGGCAGGCTTGTCCTCGGCAAACATGCGGTTGATTTCGTCCATGCGCTGGTACGGCGTGGAGATGTCCTTGCCTTCGCCGAGCAGGGTTTGTGCAACGTTTTCCAGGCTGAAGGATTCAAAACTCCAAGTGGCCGAACGCAGCGCTTCGATACCGTCGATGATCAGTCTTCCTGCCGCCGCAGCAAAGTAGTGATTGCGGCTGCCGTGTTCGCGCCAGGCCATTGATTCCCCGCCACGTCCCAGCAACAGCGGCACGTTCAGGCGTTGGGCGTGTTCGTGGAGTACGCGCAGGTCGAACTGCACCACGTTCCAGCCGATGATCGCGTCGGGGTCAAAAGTGGCCAGCCATTGGTTGAGGTGTTCGATCAGTTGAGCGCGGGTGTCGCAATAGTCGAGCTTGAAATCCACGGCGTCGGTTTTGTTCGGCGGGCCGAGCATGTACACCTGGCGTTCGCCACAGCCTTCAAGAGCGATGGAGTAGAGATCGCCCTGGGCGGTGGTCTCGATGTCCAGGGACACCAGCTTCAAGGGAGGACGGTAGTCGGGGGCGGGCTTCATTTGCGCGTCGAGCAAGGTGCCGCTTGCATCAGCGGTGCCACCGAACCAGACAGGAGCGGTGATAAAACGCTCCATCATGTAGCGCTCCGGAGGGCGCACGTCACCTTCGTAGACATCGACCCCGGCAGCGCGCAGGCGCTTCTCGATGTCCATCAACTGGCGGTGCTGGCGGGCGTAGAGGCCCAGAACCGGGCGGTGATGAAAGTCGCATAGCTGCAAGGGGCGCAACTCGAGATCGCGCTCCCCCTTGAGCAGCCAATCGAGTGGCTTGCGATAGGCCTCTGGGATGAAAACCACCGAGGTCTGCACGGGTAGGCGAATGCACCGTGGCCCTTGATCGGTGGCCAGCCAGAAGCTGACCTCGGTGCCCGCCGGGGTATCGCGCCAATGCCGGGTCAGGACAAAACCCTGCTGTAAATCCACCGTACCGCACCTCAGGAATCGCTTTCAGGGCGTGATTCTACTCGGCATCCGTGCAAACGCCATCACCGACCGCTATGTGCATGAAGGCCAGCAAATCAAGAAAAGGCATCGAGCTGAACGTGCTTTGTGAGCCCGTCAGCGGCCTGTCTGCCTAGGGGAGTGAAGACTGCCCTCCGGTGTGCGCCATCACTTTGTTGGGGGCTTGCTCAGATAATTTTCGATATTGCCCATTTGCTCATCCCAGCCACGGGAGTTCATTTTGAAGGCTTTCTGACGCCGCGCTTCGGGCACCTTGTCAAAACCGGACTCAACGACCCGCAACAGAATGCCTGGAGCGCGATCTTCAATCGTGAACTCCACCAGCGTCGGCTCCTCTTTGTCGTAGTCGACGCCCTCTTCCACTGCAAAAGGATGCCACCAGAAGGAAAACAGCGTTTGGGGCAGGATACGTTCGATCCGGGCCTTCCATACGACATGTTCATAACCTGGATAGGTAATCGGCGCTTCGATGGTTTCCCCAGCCACAAAAGTTTTACCCTTAAGCGCGATACCGAACCAGTGTCCAAATTGCTCGGCCTGCGTGAGAGCCTCCCAGACCTGTTTACGTGACGCATTGAGCAGGACTTTACGTTCGATGCGATCTAATACGTGCATAAGTCACCTCCTTCATTGAACAGTAGGCGACATCAATCAATGCGCAACCTTGCGTTGTGCGCGATGATGATGACCCCCTCCTTGCCTGGCCATAGGTTATGACTGACCCACTGAATGGAAGTTGCTTGTGCAAAGGCGTGCGCTACCAAGTGGACAGCCTGGACATGCCCATCAGCCACTGCCACTGCGAAAGCTGCCGCAAGGCACACGCGGCAGCATTTGTTGCCACGGCCGGGGTGATGCGTGAGCATTTTCGCTGGACGCAGGGTGAAGAGCTGCTGTCGTCATTTGAATCTTCACCGGGCAAATTCAGACATTTCTGCTCGCGCTGCGGCTCACATCTGATCGCTGAACGTGGGCATCAGCCTCACGTGATCGTGCGGGTGGCGACGCTGGATGATGATCCGGGCGTCAGGCCCACCTCGCATATCTGGACGGCCCATGAAGTACCGTGGCTGGCCTATGACGGCGTAGCACGCTGGGATGAGTGGGAGGTTTGAGTCAAACCCTTGGATCGCCGGGCGCCTTGGCCGGCGCTGCATATTGCGGCTTGAGATGGCCTTCCTGGTCGAGCAGCCAGGCATCCATGATCTGTCGCACCACAGGCCCGGCTACACGGCCGCCGGCCTCACCGTTTTCGATCATGACTGAAATCACGATTTTCGGATGTTCGGCCGGCGCGAAACCGACGAACAAGGCGTTATCGCGATGCCGCTCCAACGTCTTGTTACGGTTGTAGCGCTCACCCTGCTTGATCGCCACCACCTGGGCGGTACCACTCTTGCCGGCGATGCGGTATTGCGCGCCTTGCGCTGCCGCTCGGGCGATACCGCGGGGATCGTGCATCACCAATTGCATGCCATGGTTGACCTGTTCCCAGTCACGCGGGTCCTTGAGGATCACGTTGGGCATTGGGTGCTCATCCACCGGTGGCACACCATTGATTGTCTTGGCCAGGTGCGGTCGGTTCCATACGCCTTTGTTGGCGATCAATGCAGTGGCCTGGGCCAATTGCAGAGGTGTTACTTGCATGTAGCCTTGACCAATGCCGAGGATCACGGTTTCGCCTGGGAACCACGGCTGGCGTCGGGTTGCACGCTTCCAGGCCTGGGATGGCATTAAGCCGGCAGACTCTTCGAACATATCCAGGGACACTTTCTGACCCAGGCCGAACTCGGCCAGATAGTCATGCAGGCGATCGATCCCGAGTTTATGGGCCAGATCGTAGAAGTAAGTGTCGTTGGAACGCATGATGGCCGCGTCCATGTCCACCCAGCCGTCACCACTGTGGTTCCAGTTGCGGTATTTATGGTCAAAGTCTGGCAACTGATAGTAACCCGGGTCGAACACTCGGGTTTGTGGAGTAACAACGCCACTGTCAAGACCGGCGATGGCCACTTCCGGCTTGATGGTTGAGCCCGGCGCATAAAGCCCGCGTAACACGCGGTTGAACAGCGGTCGGTCAATGGAGTCGTGTAGCGCAGCGTACTCCTTGAAGCTAATGCCTGTGACAAACAGGTTCGGATCGAAACTCGGTTTACTGACCATAGCCAGTACTTCACCGGTCTGCGGGTCCAGGGCGACCACCGAACCACGACGGTCACCCAAGGCCTCTTCGGCAGCTTCCTGTAGCTTGACGTCAAGGCTCAGGACGATGTTTTTGCCAGGGATCGGATCGGTGTGCTTGAGCACGCGCAGCACACGGCCCTGTGCGTTGGTCTCTACCTCTTCATAACCGACATGGCCATGCAGTTCAGACTCGTAAAAACGCTCGATTCCGGTTTTGCCGATAGATTGGGTACCGCGGTACTCCACCGAATCAAGGGTCTTGGATTCCTTTTCGTTAATACGACCGACGTAGCCAATGGAATGGGCAAAGTGCGCGCCCAGGGGGTAGTGGCGAACGAATTGTGGTTCCACGTCCACCCCAGGTAGACGGAACTCGTTGACGGCCAAAACGGCGATCTGCTCTTCGGTCAACTCGTAGAACAACGTGACGGGAACAAACGGGTGGCGGGCCTGCTTGAGCGCCTTATCAAACACCGCACGGTCTTCGGCTGGCAGATGCAGCAGATTGACGATTTCGTCCAGTTCACCCTTGAGGTCGGCTGTGCGCTCACGGGTGATGGTCAAGTTGTAACTCGGGCGGTTGTCGGCCAGGACTACACCATTACGGTCATAGATCAAGCCGCGAGTCGGTGTGATGGGCAGTACGTGGACCCGGTTGTTTTCCGAAATTGTTGAGTGGTAGTCGTACTGCACGACTTGCAAAAAATACATACGCCCCACCAAGGCGCACGTGATCCCAATTACCAGCAATGCGCAGGCAAACAAACGTTTGTTGACCAAACGGTTTTCTTTTTCGTGATCTTTGATAGGTATTGGTTCAGGCATTTCTACAGCATCTCGTTGGAAAAGGTCGACGCCGCATCCTGCGGATAAAGATCAATCCTTGTGAAAATGTGCTGCACCATAGCAAAAATGCAGAAACACTTTGTATCGAATTCCCTCAACGGCAGCTTATTTAATGTTGCTGAAAGCGCTGGAAT